>JAGDQP010001507.1:46680-88320 GCA_022664845.1 Lepisma saccharinum
GGTGTAGTAAAAAGTAATCCATTATTTTGCCAATAGATGGCTTCAGAGATCTGTATCTCGCGTTGTTTAAGTCCGATCGGGTTCAACGAGATGGCGTTCAAACGATGAGATTGCGTACTACAAACACTGTTCATATAGTTGTGATGAGTTGACTCAGTGTTGTGTGAGCGAGCGTCAAAATGGACACTAGCAAAGAGAAAATACGCTATATTTTACAGTTTTTCTTCGATAAAGGCGAAAACGCAAGCCAGGCGGCTGCAAATGTGAATAGTGTTTATGGTCCCGATACTGTAACAGCCAATCACGCGCAATTTGGGTTTCGTCGATTCCGTTCCGGTAATTTTGACGTCAAAGATGTACCACGCACTGGAAGGCCAAGTGTCGAAAATGTCGATAAAATCATGGACATTGTCGCGTCCGACCGTCATGTAAGCACTGTTTCGATTGCCCAAGAGCTAAACATTGCACAAAACACCGTGTGGAACAATTTGCATAAGGCTGGATACACAAAGAAGCTTGATGTATGGGTGCCACACGAGTTAACGCAAAAAAACCTCATGGACCGAATTTCCATCTCCGAATCGCTGCTGAATCGCAACAAAAGCGACCCATTTCTGAAGCAGTTGGTGACTGGCGATGAAAAGTGGATCACTTACGACAACGTCACGCGAAAACGGTCGTGGTCGAAGCGCGGTGCGCCGGCGCAAACGGTGCCCAAGCCAGGATTGACGACCAGGAAGGTTTTGCTGTGTGTTTGGTGGGATTGGCAGGGAATTATCTACTATGAGCTTTTTCCCTACGGCCAAACCCTTAATTCGGAACTATACTGTCAACAATTGGACCGTCTGAAGGCAGCAATCGCCCAGAAGCGCCCAGCTTTGGCCAATAGGAGAGGCATTGTGTTCCACCAGGACAACGCCAGGCCACACACATCGATAGTGACTCGCCAGAAGCTCCGGGAGCTGGGTTGGGAGGTTCTTATGCATCCACCTTATAGTCCGGACCTGGCACTGAGTGATTACCATCTGTTCCTGTCCATGGCGAACACGTTTGCTGGTGAAAAATTCGCTTCAAGAGAGGCTTGTGAAAATCGACTGTCACAATTTTTTGCCAATAGGGACAAGGGCTTCTGTGAGAGAGCCATCATGATATTACCTTCCAAATGGCAACACGTTATCTAACAAAACGGCGTATATGTGACCTAAATCGGATCATTCTAACTATGGTAAGTTAAGCCTTCAATGTCATGCAAAAATAATGGATTACTTTTTACTACACCAGATATATATATATATCTCCTGCGTAGCCTAGTCGGTAGCGCGCTCGACTTCAATGCGAGTGGTAACGGGTTCGATTCCCGATGGGAGCTCAAATATTTCGGTGTTGACCCAGCATCGTGAGAACAATTGGGGAGCTGCTGTGAATAAAAGAGTGGCGATCACAGTGAGAGCTTCGGCTCTCCTCTCCCAACCCGTCTGGTCAGCGTGCGAGCAGTAGACCAACTCCTCCCTTCGGGGAGAGGCCTCATCCACTAGCTGGATTGAATATGGCTGTGATTTATTATTATTATTATAATTTTATATATATATATATATATATATATATATATATATATAGAGAGAGAGAGAGAGAGAGAGAGTACTTCATTTTCTAAAAGCTCCACATTCAAAATTTGTTCTCTACCTCATTTGTTAAGTAAAAGAGTGGAATTAGTGAAAGAATAACAACATCAATGAATATAGAAACACACGGAATCAAAGTTTTGATAAAATAAGATACTATACTATATTAGTTTTGATAGTATACTAGTAAAGTATAGTACTACATTTATTTAGTGGAATTTCTTATTTTTATCAAAACTTTGATTCCATGTGTTTCTATATTCATTGCTGTTGTTATTCTTTCATTACTTCCACTCTTTTACTTAATTTAAATTAATTCATTATATCAATTAAAAATTTAAAATATTTCATTTTAATTTACATTTATAATTACTCCATATTTTTATTATTAGGTTATTTCTAAATTCTGATACATTAGGTTATTTTCTAAGTTGCTGCATACCTATTAAATAATCAATGAAACTTTCATTTTCTGGTTTACTAATTTCCCTTTCAGGAATTTATATTATTTTCTAATAGTTTCCGATTCATTGCTTCAAGTAATGGTGATTCGATTCTGTGACATAACTACTCACAGATTCGATTCACTCTTATTCGGAATGTACTCTTTTAATGTACAACTACGGAATCTTGTACACGTTATACTGTATTTGTTCCGATTGCTTCTACTCGTCTGCCATCACTACCTTGGGCTATAATCACCTTACGGTTAACAAAGTGTACATTTTGTTGATCCCGCTACTGGCCCCCACGTGGATAAAATTTTGTAAGTTTATCTAGAAGGAATCCATGAATTAGTTAGACAGACACAATTTATCAATTACTTTCTAAATTATGAATATCATAATTACTGAAAACCTGATAATGTTGACCCTATCAAATTTCATTGACATTTTTAATTACACATTTGCTAATTGTGCAGAAGTTTTGCTTTTAAAAAATGTTGGTAGATCTTCATTCTAACCTATAACATGACCTTATTCTTCCTCAAGAACTTTCGTATCTTAATCGTTATTTTCATTTATGGAGTACTTCGTCGCTTTTGATTATTTAATCCATATGTGAATGGTATATACAACATCTGTCCGGTTTATATATCATGTTCTAGTTCAAATGGCGCAGAATCATATCGGCGTGTTAGTTCACAGAAGTTATAGGGCTATGTCTTGATTTTCTTATTTTTCAGGAGTGCAAAACTAATATTTGGTGACCAGGGTATCTAATAATGACTGGATACTGAAAATCGCTGAAAGTGCCTTATATATATATATATATATATATATATATATACCATTTTGTGTACTAACACGTTGATATATAAAGAACTCTATAATTAAGAATATGTAACTAAACGTTCATTTAAAAACCGTGACAAGAGTCACAAAGCCGCCAGGAACTGGGCAAGTTATGCCGCTCGACCAAAATGAGGGTTAGATGTGGGCTGGAGGCTACAGTTCTGTTTCCTGGCATATTGAAAGTGCGAAATCAACATTGTTGTAGCTTGTCATTCCCGTTTTGCATTGAATATGTACTTAATAATTAACATTGAGAGCTTTAATTTTGTTTCTCCTCAACACAGATTAATATAGCGCATAACGTATGCTAAGCGGGAACCATATCCGTAGTGTACTTCGTGCCGTACTAAAGTGATATTCACAAAAAGCCGTACTTATTGTTCTAATAGTACAATGCTCACTATATAGGAACTGAAGCCATCTTCTAGTTCAAGTGTAATGACAAGTGCTGTAAGATAAGCAGTGCGTTTCACTAATCTTCGTTAAGAATTTAACGTATCGTTAGATGAACGTAATGTATTTTAACCCGTTCAAAATTACTGAACGGTTCATTAAAGTCTAACGAAGATTGGTGAAACCATCCAAAGAATTTATCCAGAATTGAAATTATTGTAGTGGAACAGCTCCATAATATAACTGGCTAATAAATTTCCCTTAACCCATTTCTTTCTGAAACGGAACCAGAGCAGTCATCGACTCCACGTACCTATTACACATTATACGTCCATAGTAAGCAATTTTGAAAGGATACAGTAAATAAACGAGCAAAAATTAGCTACATAAAGTTAAGATACCGAGAATAACTCGCTCATGAGTGGGATTCAGTGTAATCCAGTCAATCCAACATGTATACCACATAATTATTTCTGACGTTCTGTTGTTAAATGGCGTGTCAATGTGGTATACTGCCATGATCATATTGACAATATCTGAAAACTAAATTACATTAGGGTAGACAAATCATTTTAAATAAGTTGCAAACAGTCTATTGACTTTTATGTTACAAATTTATGTAGCCTATTAGGAGTATCATAATAAATAACGTGTGAAACGAAGCTGTATGTGTATTAGGCATGCTGCTAGTTGCAGCATCTTTCTTTACACTTTCAATCCAATTCATGTAATGTGATACTTTTGTGTTTACATTCGGAAATTCAGGGTTTGCGCAATTAGCACTCATTGACACAATACCCACCAATACTTCGTCACAGATTAAAGGGCCACCAGAATCACCAATGCACGGGCCTTTCTCTCCTGAATAACCTGTACAGATTGTAGTTTCCGGTAGAATGTAATAACCAAATATGTCAATGCAGATCTCTTCCTTCACAAGAGCTAAATCAACTTCCATTAATGTTTTGGCAATAGTCCCTTCTGTAAAATTTGTGACACCCCAACCAATTGTCTTGCATGCATAAGAAGGTGGATATGTGTTAGAAAACTTATGTGATACATTTGCTACTACCAAGTTTCTGAATTTGAGTAGACTGTCCTTAAGTTTAAGAAGAGCTATATCATTATGTTTATACTTAGCATTGTATTGAGGATGTGGATATACATTAGCCACAGCTATTTTCGTATAATTCCCCGATGGAAAGGTTTCGCTTTCACCTGCAATGACGTAAACTGGAAATGTCTTCTGCGTTGAATCATCTACAACACAGTGAGCTACTGTAAGTATCCAACACGTATCAATAATACAACCAGCACAAAGAGCAGTACCATCTTTCTTAGAGATTCTTACATGTACGGCAAATTTGTACTTGTCAAAATCTGCAACTGTTCCTCCAACAATTCTAATGTCACGTAGTAAGCACGAACTCTGAAAACAAATATTTAACACTAGTAACTGAAACAGGTGTATTTTGTAAAACATCTTTCCTTTCTTCTTCTCTGCTAATGGGTCAACACTCTCACATCAAAAATCACTTACTGCCCAAAATCATATTTTGAAAATCGCTGTGGCTACAGGTACGTCAAGGGGTGACTCCAAAGAAAGTACGCCCATTGCCATGCCAACATTGCAGGCACGTGAACACCAGTGAGGGAACCAAAAACACTTACGCTTACGCAAATTACGCTGCTGGCCACTCTGATATCAATGATTCATAAGCTAAAATCCCTTCTTCTTTTCCTTTTGTTTCGATTATTCGAATATGGTTGTACGTAATGTTTTACACCATTACCGGGTGTCCCAATAGTTAAGCATATCACTGTTTCATAGTGCATTACTATGAAACTAAACTTATAGAGACCACAGGAGCTGAATATAGCCCTGTATATTGAGAAACTTTTAAGGTACTGTATTAATTAACCAAACATCAATCAGAAACAATTGTAAAAAATGTCAGAATCGGAAAAAATTCAAATATCTGTATATTCCTGCACAAAATGCATTTATATAACTGACAGCAACAATATCGGTGTTATTAGAGAGCACCCATTATTGCTCATCGAATATGAGATAGAAACTCAATACCTAAAAGCTTACAAGCTCTGTGTAGGGGTATTAGTAGTGTATTCTAAAAAATTAGGGTTTTCATTATGTCGATGCTTCTGGCAACACTGTAGGTGGAAGTTGCATCAGGGTCTATGTTTTATTTTCTACCTCACTATTATATTTTCAACGATAAAGGACAATATTGAAAATGAGCTGAAAGAATTGACAACTTAACTACACCCGGTATCTCTGCGGAAAATAGAAAATCAATTCTGAACTCGCAGTTTAAATTTCAGAGTTTGCAGGTGTAGTGAAGTTACTACATTTTTTTATAGACATTTCCAACTTCGTCCTTTTTCGTTCAAAATGAGATAGTGAGGTAGAATGAGATAAAACATTGTCCCTCTACCAACAGTGTAGCCATAGCCCAAAATAATATTGAAAAAGAAATCCTTTTTGGAATACAAATACTCCTGCAGACAGCTTGTAAGCTTTTTGATATGGAGTTTCCTTCTCATGTTCCATGCAAGCTCTCTAGTTACGTTAATGGGTTTTGTGCAGGAATATAGAGAGAGTGTATTTTTTCTGACTCTGGCAACATCTTTTACAATTCGCATCACTACGGTAATGATTGATGTTTCGTTTGTGTTGTTTTATAGTTGTTATTGACCTACAAGGCACAAAATGCTAAGTGTCGCATCCTAGCTTTCTGCAAATACTAGAACTGCTGTTATTACGCCCTGAAAAATTGTTCTTGCATCAAATCTGTGACACTTCACTAATTGTAGAAGCTTCTGAACTTGTGCTGTCGTTTAGTGAAGCTCCAATTGCTATATTAGCGTCTAAGGGAAGCCTATGGAAACAAGGCTTGGCCCATTCTCGCGCAGGCGCAGAGGTCCTTGAACTATAAGTGATACCGACAAGCGATTGTTCCGGAAGTCCTAGCTTGAACTGGTGGTTAACGTATTGGACAGCTGATCCAGAGGTCCCGCAATCGAATCCTGGTGTGGTTACTTTTTACATATTTTTTTTTCAACTTTTTTTCTTTTCTTATGTATATACGCATTAGGAAATTTAATAAAAGTAGTGACCAATGGTACGTGGAAGTTAGATAACTCAGGTTCGGTGTTTTTTTTTTTTTTTTCATTGAACACGCGATTTGCAGATACATTGTTTCTATGTGGCCTCACCTTAGACGCGAGTCATTGATATTCCGTGTAGAGCAAAAGTAACAGGATCAAGCACTAACGTGCTTTCTTGTAATAGTAACTAAACAAACTACAAACGACGATACAGTAGCAAAGTGGAACAATTTGTCTCCGCACGGTCGGTCATATTTTTAGTTTAGTAACACCATCTTAATCCAAGATTCGAAGGAAATGCAATTGAATAAAACTTTTCATAGGGAAAAACAATGCCTTCATATTGTTAAAACAAGATACACATCTGGAAAGAGTAGTATCTTATATAAACTTTCCTCTTATTACCAATTCTTGTGAAACAAATTATAACTTTAATCATAATTATAGAAGCCTTGTTTAGATCATGGTTCACCGAGTGTAATATTTAATTCCATTGAAAAGCAGTATCTTTTGTATGTCTTAAATAAAAATAACTAAGAATACTGAACATTGGAAATCCAAACGTGAAGTTCGCATAGAATCATGATTTTTCTGTACCACTAACCGTTACAGAAAACTTTCCTGCAGGAGAACAAAATATCGCTCTGTTAATGCCTTGTTTAGATAACTAAGATTGTTACGATGGTAAAAAAATCATGGTTAAAATAACTCTATTTAGACTGCGGAACTAGGTTATCTTTCTTGTACTGCCATTGTCAGTAAAGAAACGCTTAGAGTAAGGAATCTCCTTTTTCCATACTCTAAGGTTACACGGTAGAGGTTTAAATTATCAAATATTGAACACAAATGAATTAATTATAGCGTAACATTTTGTAGATTAGTTCTGCCATCATTCTTTTATACTTTAAAAGCGATACGCACCACTAGGATGCTATATATTTCTATAAAGAAAGAAATAAACTCTCCAAGTGAGCTGCGCTTAACGGCCATCTTGAATTTAGATAACTAACGTAAGAAGATAACCGTCGTAAGTTGACGCTGGTTAAAATTGAAACCCGCGTTAAAGGTAACTTACGTTTAAATTATTAAAACGATCTTGGTTAACGTTAACCATGGTAAGATGTTAATAATGTAAGCAAGGCAAGGCATTAATATAAATAAAAATATTGAAACATATTCATATTTTACTTTCCATAAACAAAATATACACACAGTTTATATTGATTCTAAAAATACTGGGGAAAATGTCCTCTCCGATGGACGCCTATCCTCCCCCTTTATTTGCTTCACATAAAAGACCCACATCTTTATCACAGGGTAGAAATCAATTATGCCATACTATTTCTTTTTTTCTCTTTTGTTGCAATTTCGGTGACCCGAGTTCGGCTCCCGCCGGGTGATTTTTTTTAACTTGTTCTTTTTTATACATACACGCATAAAGTTCAGTAACCATCTAACCTAACCTAACCCTCAGGTTAAGAAACCCTGCTTTAAATTATTCTATTTAAAAGCTCCAAAATTATAATAAGCCTAAACTCTAAAATATATCATTGATACATTGATGTGGAGGGGAGAAAGAAGGGGGAGAAGAGACGAGAGGAAATAAAGGAAAGGAGGAGAAAAAGTGCTAATACTAAAATTAATCATAAATCATATACAAATAGTAACATTAAGTGACAGTGTTTTAATCTAACACGAATGTCACACTGAGAAATATGCCCCATACTACAAAAAACAACGATGAAAACAATCGTAGTGCACGATGCAATCTAATGGGTCACAAAAAAATTATAACCATCACTACTTGATAAGGCTTTATCTTGATGTAATTAAATAAGTGAGAAATACAAATATGTAAAAACACTGTAAAACATTATAAACCCCTGGTAGAATTTAAATAAAAAGATTATTAAGATAACGAACATTGCTATGGGCGTGACTATTTAGCTGCTTCAGCGTTACTGAAGACCAAGCAAGCAAGTAAACTATAGTATTCTTGACGGTGCACCGTTGGATTCGGATACACTTTAAAATGAAATGGATGCAAACTAAATAATGAGAACATTGGACGCAATAAGCGTCGAACGCAGCGTTGAATGCGCCCAATAATATTTTGAAATATCGATATACATTCTAACATGGCGGTAATATTGTAATATTAAGTATTACGTTAGGTAGTACTAGTGCAAAATCACCGATTCAATGCGAAGACATCAGTTTACATGTAGTGATTGTGACTGAACCTAAAAATGTTGATTATTTAATCAAGTGACTACAAATCTTTCAAGATGAAAGGTATTTTGCAATGCAGATAACCAAATTTGTGATCTTAGTCTTAATTATTAAGCCTAAAACTAAAACATAATAAGTTCTGCAAATCGTCATCGAGTATAGTGTGTGTTTATAACACCAATGTGGAAAAAGGAGTTAATTTGAATCCTTCTACAGAAAACAATAAAGAAATGGAAGAATCAATGTTAGTTACACCAGAGTTTTCTAGTTCTTTAAAGCAATTGAAAGTGAATATCTTCATGGAAAGTAACAAAGCAAACCAGATAGTTATCAACACACAAAGATCCAATAAGGAGGCTATAAACAAAAGGAAATTAGATTCAGAAAACGTACAGGGGTTGGAAACCATCGACCTCCATTAATACGATACTGGACTAACTGTAGCCATTGAAAATTTCATGAATGTGTGAAGCTAGGGAGCGGAGAGGAAACTTAATCTCGTTTGTCCACTTCCAGTCTAAACCAATATGGACCAAATTTTCGATTCTAACTCAGTGTTTTTACACTTGATATCGCTGTGTGGTCCGTTTTTAAATTTATGTCTTAATTCTTGCAAAAAAAGTAAATATTATTTGCAGTATTTTCTATTGTATGCAGAGTACGATATACTCTTACATGAATAACTCACGAATTAAGACTTAAATAAAAAAACGGACCACACAGCGATATCAAGCGTATAAAACTGAGTTAGAACTGAAAATTTGGTCCACATCAGATTAGACTGGAAGTGGACAAACCAGCTTAAATATTTTATCTGGCGTCTATCTTTCAACACCAAGTAGTTACTCCAGTATAGTTTACGTAGAGCTCGATGTTGGAAACCAATCATCAAACAAAATCTGCTAAGGTGAAAATACTAGGCAAAAAGGACTAGGGACCCTTTCATTACCTTTTATGTATTCAGAAGGAAGTGAAGGGCCATGGATGGATCAGCCTTTTACGACGCACTAACAAACAAAATATAGGAATGATAAATACCATAAAAACATCTCAAAAACTTGTGAAAGAAAAAGTAAATTTTGTAAGAATTGAACCCTCAGGTAGAATCGGAGTAAAATTTATCTTCAGTTCCAGTGAACAGATCAACTCTTTCATCATTAATCATGACTTACATAACAAATTACAAGCTGTAGTAAATGCTCCCAAAATGTTATTACAAGGAACAGCAATTGCATAAAGTACAGGAAACAACACAGATCTGAAAGAAATTTGGGAAAACACTGAGTCCATATCCAATAATAGATCTATGAAGGCTCAAAAAGAAAGTACAAGGATATAATTATGAATTTCAACTTAAGGATACAAAATTATTTGTGTTAGTTCTCGAAGGACAAAACCTTCCATAGTATACAATAGTGTTTAAAGGACATTTTGAGGGACAGCCAAAGATTAGAAAAGTTAGACAATGTGAATGGTGCAAGGATTTTCGTCACAGTAAGGATCAACGTTTTTGACTGCGTAAATGTGGGAACTCTCATTCCATCGGGGTCCGTGTTCGCAACCAGCGAACTGTATAAACTATGGTTCAGTTTTCCATATATCTGGAGAGCCTCAATGTAATGAACTGCATTTCCAAGAAAAACTGAACCAAATCATGGCAATTGAAAACACCTTACAAGGAAGCTTTCTAAAAGTGCAAGGGACCAACAACAAAAGACCTAAGAAAGGTAGTCTAACATTCTATACTCACAGATAATTAAATACACTTCTGAAGCAGTAATGTCTAATAAATCAAGTAATTTAAAAATACAGAGTTGAAATCATACCAAATTATAAATACCTGTATAACAGACAATCTAGCCGAAAGCATAAACAAAGGAAAACAGCCACAAGATTCATTAGGCAACAAAAAGGATTACAAAGATATAAAGAATAGGGGATAAAAACAAGAAAATAAGAAACGCAAATCAAGCAGGAGCAAAATAACAACAAAATGAACAGAAAGGAAACTAGACGACAATTCTTCAAGTGCTGGAATTTATACAAGTAGTGTCAACTATCATGGAGATAAGTTACGAAAATCCAAGTTTTATAATAGGAGATGCTCTGCGGAAACAATGTTCAGAATTGATGCAAATTTTAACCAGCCAAATAATCATACAAATATAAAATACAAAATGTACAATGTTTTGAACTTAAAGGACTGTTATGGTTCCGGTTCAAAGAAGTAATAAATAAAATAACATAATCTTTTCGAGCAATGGAGTTAGTATATCAACTCAGCTCATGCAAATTGAAGAAGACAAAGTTCCTAATTATAATTAATGACGAATAAAGAAATGTTTTACAAATAAATCTACATATTTCATAGAGTTAGGAAGAAAATAGAGAGAACATACATGACGTTACATGAAGCCAAATTACGGTTCATCGGCAGCCATCTTGTGTGGCCCCATTAGAGTCCCTCTATACCAAGTACTGTGAGGATTGCCTTTTTCGATAGGAGGATGAGTGAACCTCAGAGAGGCAATACTCGGAAAAGAGGATCTCTAAATATGGGGCCAGTTAATATGGCCGAAATGACTCGTCTCTTAGCTTCATTCCCCTCTCCTACAAAACAACCTAACTCTATGACATATTTGATGCCATTGATAATTATGCTGTTGTTCTTATGAGTAGTATCTCAATGTAGAAAGCCCTATAAGGCGGGGCCATTCTCGCGCCGGCACATTACCGTACTCCTTAAAAAGTAAATATTACTCCTTAACCGTATACTGACAAGCGGATGATTTTCAATTTGGCGTATTTATAGCATTTCGGAAAGCTAATACGGAGAACCAGGCATGAAATCCTGGTATAGTTTTGTTTTTATTGCTATTTAAATAAAAATAACTTTTCTCTTTTATATATATATAGTCACTAGTGGATTGAATATGGCTGTGTATTATTATGTAACATGCATTAGGAAATTTAATAAAATTAGTGACCAAAAGTACGTAAAGGTTAGGTAAGTCAGATACTGTGGTTTTGTTTATTGCGCACTCGATTAAATCGTGGTTTTTCAAGATTTCGAATATACAACTTTCTACATTGAGACGCTAGTACATTATGTAACATTCGGATTTTCCTATGTACGATTTATTACACGCACAAACATGATCGTCACCTTGAAACCAGAAAGAACTTACTATGTCCACTTCAGCTACTTTTGAGAAAAAAACAATTCTAAGTAGCATTTAAAGGCTGTGTAAATAAATTGCATTTCTAACATTTCTAGCCACTTAGAGGTCTTATTGTGAGATATTATTTTGGGGCTTAAGTCCCTTCAGTACAAGGTTCTTGACTGCAGTGTTAACTCCATTTTGCCAAAAAGTGGACATAGTACCTGCTGGTTCCAAGGACACAAAGTATGTTCAAATGAGAATCTACTATTACATGTCTCTATGTATTCAAATATTCACTCCACGCTATTATCCAATCCAAACAAATGATAAGTGTATGAAACATGGAACCTTGTGATACTTTATGTTTATGTATATTTCAATCAATATATTATGTATGTTTATGTGTTTCTGGCGGATGTCAATATTTGTTTAATATTATTTGTAGCAGTTTTCCCCACCTTGATTGATAAGATATTTGAATGCTTTGACTGGAATTGAAGGAAGGTAATAAATAAACACACACACGGTAATACATTAACATGTTGTTGAAGCGCTAACAATTTTGTTTTTCTACTCCAACAGTCTGTAGAAGTTGTCAACAGACTGAAGTGTAACAGTGCACCTAGTGCGAAGCAGTGTTCATATGCTATCATCGATTTTTTAAAAGGACAAACAAAATACTTATGAAAGGTAGATAAAATTTATTTACAAATATATAAATCACTTAACCATTTATTTTTTTCAATATAGGACGCCAATGTTTTTCAGCTTGTACTGAATACTCAGCATTAAAAATATTAACTTTGAATCTATGAGAGGCACTAGGCTTTGTTTAGCTTACTAAGATTCTTACGATGATAAGAATTATGGTTGAAATAACTTACATTTAGAATAAGAAACTTAACTTGGTTATAGTGCTTGTACTGCCATCGTGTTAGTATCTCGGAACTAAGAAAAAGGTTACACGGTACAGGTTCAAATTATAAAATAATGAACACAAATGAATTGATTGTAGCGTAACATTTTGTAGATTAGTTCTGCCATCATTCTTTTATACTTTAAAAGTGATGTGCACCACTAGGATGCTATATATTTTGATAAAGAAAGAAAGAAACTCACGAAGTGAGCCGCGCTTAACGGCCATCTTGCGTTTAGATAACTAACGTAAGAAGATAACCGTTGTAAGTTAACGCTGGTTAAATTTGAAAACCGCGTTAACGATACCTCGCGTTTACATTATTAAAAGAGATCTCGGTGAATATTAACCATGGTAAGATGTTAGTAATGTAAACAAAGCATTAGTCTGAGTTTATCTTCCATTTTTCTTTTGTTTAATATTTAACTTCAATTTGCTTTTCTATTCGTCTTCGAAACGAGGACGATACTCACTTGTTTTCTGTTCGTTTGTATCCTTTATCACTTCTACATTGAGGAAACACTACTACAGAAATTACCATACAAATACGAGAGTCAAAGAGAGCGAGAGCGAGAGAGAGAGAATAACGTGTTTGAATAGCGATGTATATAACTTCCAAGGACGAAACCTACTATAATGTGGAATCCGAACCACATGTTGGAGGCGGAATTCGTGGCAGGTATGAGTGCTTATTGTCGAGCCACCAAATAGACAGTCTTTCAGAAAGCATGCGGTATCGGCACAGATTTACAAAATTTTAATACTCCACCCACCGTGATTTATTACTGATCGTTAGTTCACTTCAGCATTGTTGTATTGGCAATATTACAGGTTGATTATTGGTAAGGGATTGAAAATTTCCCCCCTGGTTTGCTGACATGTTTGTCAACTCCGGATGTTCGACAACTGCAGTTCCAGTGGGCCAGGGATGATGATGACCTTCATTAGTGCCCTACCTGACGGTAGGGGCGCGGAAGCCATTATGTGATAAACTTTAACGGTAATACTGAGAAAGTTTTTTTTCTGAGTGACTAATGCTGTACTAACGCTTGATTTACATTGCTAATCACATGTTAGTGCAGCGCTACTCCAAAAGAGTTTCTGGATACGACTGAAGCTGTTTGGAGTAATCAATAGGATTGACTGGACTTTATACTAGCATATTGATAAAGCACTCGAGTGGCCCTTCTAACCACTCAATCACGCCTCTATTTAATTAGAAACTTCACGACTAACTCTGTCATTTAAGAGTGTGAATAAACAAAATGAGATATGAGAAACAATAAAGTTGAGAATAACAATAGTAAAAAATCAATCCGATAGACTAAATTCCCTAGATTGCATGTGCAAAGTATGCCACACTTCTTCAGATTCATTATTCTTCCCAAAATGTCAAGAAAGTGTCGGAATTATATGTCTAGAGAAATTCAAATAGTTACAAATCTAATAAAAAAAAAAAAAAAAAACAGGACATTACATAGAAATTACAGGTCGAATACCACAGACGAGAAAAGAAAGAATTGTATTCAATTGTTCAGAAAATTGCTCGCGTGGAGGAGGTTTAAAAATAATAAGTCTGAAAACACTATATTTCATTCTGTGTGTATGTGTGTTGCATGTAGAGTACACACATCACATCACTTTGAACTTATATTTACATTGGCCCAGTGTTTTACCTTCTTTTTTTTTTCGTTGATACATAATCTATCTCTACAAATAAACCTCTTCTGATTTTTACTCAATTACGTAATACCTTCAGTCCGTTATTGATTTCATAATTGTTAAGACAGGTGTTTCTTTTCAATCTTATTTCTACGTTTTAACAAATATTTCCTCAGTCTTTTTCTGTTTGTTTACAAATCGTGCAGTTCTTATATGTAAATATATTATTTCTTCTTTATCTCTTTGTGAAACCGTTTTTTTCCATAGACCTAGTAATAAGTGAGACAGAAATAATACGATCAAATATGAAGTTGTTCTGTGTTAAGTACGTACGATCTTACTGGCGTGGTAGTGTAGTCGTATAGTCTATTCATTGACGAATGCGCATTTGTACGCGCACATGTATTTGACGATCACCAGAAGCAGTTTCATTAGTGAGTATTCTGTGTTGTGTTTCGTCCCACAGGTTAATGAATAGGAAGCCATTTTTAGATCCATGTATATTTCAAAATCATGCATTCATCTTACAGTTTATTAATATATATACAGAGTGTTCATAAAAATATGTGAATGTATTTTGCAGGTAAATAATAATAATAATAATTTTATTAGTCGTTAGACAACTATTAACAATAGACTTCATCATAAAAAGAGTACAATATTATATAAAATTATACAATAAGAGTTAAAATTATACGATAGGTACCGGTACGTAGTTTAATAGCGTCCCTTATATACATTTCAAATTCACCTACGCTATATACGCAACTACTTTTAAGCATATTTTAATATATCTATCAACCTTTTTCTGGTTCAAACCTCAAATAAATTATGGTAACAGGTTAAAAAGCTTCATTCCAGAGTACCTATACTCTTTTTTCGATTTACTTGGTCTTATCTGGTGTGTAAATATGAAACCGGAATTTGTGCATAGACGGCGTTAGTTGTCATTGTGGTTACCGTAAAACTGCGTCCTTGGCGCCACTTGCTTGTTTTGACTGCTGATGACGATTTGCAACTCACAACCAGACAAGTTTCATGTCATAGTGTAGTGTTTAATAGCGTTGAACATGGCGCAATTTGTAACTACAAACTACGATGTGCGGACAGGATTGATTTTTTGTTACGATTTGAAGAAAACTGCTGCAGAATCGCATCGCATGCTTGTCGAAACTTACGGTAATCATGCTCTTGGTAAGTCACAGTGCTATGCGTGGTTTACAAAATTTTAAAGTGGCGATTTTGATGTGAGAAACGAAGAATGTGGAAGACCACCGAAAAAGTTTGCAGACAGCGAATTGCAAGCTTTGTTGGATGAGGATTACGCTCAAACGCAACAGCAACTCGCGGATCAATTAAATGTGACACGAGAAGCAGATTCCATACGTTTAAAAGCCATGGGCAAGATTCAGAAGGTGGGAAAATGGGTTCCACATGCATTGACTGAACGACAGCAGGAAAAACGAAAAACCACTTGTGAAATTCTGCTCGCCAGGTACAAAAGAAAATCATTTCTCCGTCGAATTGTGACTGGTGACGAAAAGTGGATCTATTTCGAGAATCCTAAGCGTAAAAGATCATGGGTAACTCCAGGAGAACCGGCGATATCGACTGTAAGACCAAATCGCTATGAACGGAAGACAATGCTTTGTGTTTGGTGGGATCAGAAGGGAGTGACTTATTATGAATTGCTGAAGCCTGGCGAAACCGTTAATACCCAACGTTACCGACAACAAATGATCGATTTGCATCAAGCTTTGCGTGAAAAACGACCAGAATATAACCAAAGACAACATAAAGTGATTGTGCTTTACGATAATGCACCCTCCCACACAGCAAAACCGGTCAAGGAAACAATTGTGACGTTTGGCTGGGAAATCCTTACTCATGCGGCTTACTCACCAGACTTGGCGCCTTCCGATTTTCACTTATTTGCATCCATGGGACACGCACTTGCTGACCAGCGCTTCAAATCTTACGAAAATGGCTTAATGACTGGTTTGCAGCACAAGACACACAGTTTTTTTGGTCTAGCATCCACACATTGCCGGAATGATGGCAGAAATATATCGCTAGCGATGGCCAATACTTCGAATAAAATAGTTCTTAGCATTGTCATCCAATCACTGTGTCTTTTCTGTACATAAATTCCGGTTTCATATTTACGCACCAGGTACGTAGGGCGTATTATATTTTCGCCTTGTATTATAGACATGGATATAGGTACGTCTTGTAATTTGAGCATAGTTTTCTTTTATATACATTAAACTCTGATATATAAATATCAATGGTAGGATATTTTTTTTATATTCACTATATAATTGTCTACACGATATCCTATTAGATGCACCCTGTATACATCTAAACGCTTTCTTTTGCCATTTAAATACATTTAAAGCGCCAGTAGAATTTCCCGAAAATAACTTACCATATAGTAGATGGGGATGAAAAAAAGCATAATACGCAGAGAGCAACAATAGGTCTTCTACAAATGTATCTAACTATTCGAGCATATATAAAACTTTAGCAAGTTTTTAAACGTATTTCGTCAGTATGTCTATTCCAATTTACTTTGGCATCCATATGTATACCCAAACGTTTGACAGAATCAGTATTATTATCATTAACATTTTCATGATTTGAATTAAAATAGAGTGCAAAAGTTTCTGTAGCATTCAAGGTTAATTCATTATGCAGAAACAACTTGAGGGTGCTATTATCATTTCTTCATTGTTGTAGTGACTTCGTGTTTTCTGCATTTGTAATACGAGTAATATCATCAGCATACAAAACAGATTTAAGTGGTAAACAACTAGGTAATTCATATATACCACAAAGAGAAAATTACCAAGAACCGAACCCTGCGGTACTCCAGTTCGTATGATTAGTTCTTCTGATCTTACAGTCTGATTTTTTTTACATTTGACGTCTGTTAGTGAGATATGTCCTAATTAAATTAAGTTCATTATTCTGGATACCATAAAACTGTAATTTTGTAAATAGAATATCACGTGAGACAGTATCAAATGCTTTACTTAAATCAACTAGAGTTATACAGGTATAAGAGCAAGATTCATACCATATCATTCTTTCTGAAACAATGGATTCAACTGCTTTCATAGTGGAAAAAGACCAGTTTTAAATCCCCACTGTGACATATTTAAAACATTATTACGTTCAAAGTACCTTGACAACTCCTTTTTCATACACTGTTTGGAAAAGATTGGTACAAGAGAAATCGGAAGATAGTTATTCGAATCGCTTCTATCTCCTTTTTATGAAGAGGTATAGTAATGATAATTTTAAGAAAATCAGGAAAATTATATATACGCTTATATATAAGATAAATTTAAGACAAATGAAGGAGAAAAAAAGGATAATACTTACAGCTTATTTCGCATTAGATCACATATATTCACATATACACATAAAAAAGTCACTATATTTCGTGTGACATCACCTTAAAAAACAACACTCTGACCACTTCCGTTCACATAAAACCCACCAACCATATGCAGTACTTACACTACTCAAGTTCCCATCCTTACCACACCAAGAAAGTGATTCCCTTCTCCCTTGCCCTCAGAGGACAACGCCTGAATTCCACCACTTCTGCTGCTGAAACCTACAACCAACGCTTCCAGGCTACCCTTCTAACCTTGTAACCAAACAGATCCGCCGTGTATCCTCACACACTCAACCCACTCAAAAATGCAACCCACCGTCGCCCAACCCACCGACTCTAATCACCCAGTTCCATCCTAAATTAGCCAAGGTCAAACAAATCCTACACTCTCATTTCCACATTCTCCAATCTAACCTAGATTAGTTTTTCAACATTCACCCAATCTTAGAAACATCTTGGTCCGTACGAATCCCTCCTGGCCACCACCTCAAACCGGCGCCCAGAGACCCAGATGTAAGGTCTGCTCCATTTTCATCACTTCTCCCACAATCACTATCAATACTGCTAATGGCCGGTACACCCTCAATCCGAAGGGTACATGCCACACCCCTAATGTCATATACATCCTAACCTGCAAGTTTTGTGATGCCATTTATGTGGGGGAAACAAGTTGTGCTCTTAACATTCGAATTAATAACCATCGTCACTTCTGTACTGTCAACAAACCGGATACCCCAGTTTCCTTGTACACCGAGTCCCACAATGCCAATTTTGATTTATCTTTCCTGGTTGCCATAATCCACATTTTACCCCCTACGACCAGCTTCTCAACACCCCGTCTGTGGGAGAATGCCTTTATTCACGGTTTGAGCGCGAAAATAAAACCTGACCTGAACCTTCAACAACTCTAAGCTCCCTTTTCCTCTGCATTTTCAACACATTTCCATCCACGATCCCACCTTGTACTTACACGCTATATATATATATATATATATATATATATATATATTTAAACATCTGTCTTTAGGCTCATGTTTACCTGCAATGCCTGATCTGTGGATATTAAACTGTGTATCGACCGCAGCTCAGTCCAAGTCGAGGTTCAGGTTTTCGGTAAGTGAACACATGCCACTCCCTTCCCCGAATTGAAATGGCTCGGTCAGGCAAGGAGTTAGTGTTTCTGGAGAGAAGCAATAACTCATCCCCTTCGTTAGCGTTTCACCAGCTTTGGCAGACCCTGCAGGTTGCCTCCACATCTAAACGCTCATGGACGGGACTAGGAAGAGGTAAGGTAACGCTTAAGGTCTGAATCAAGGTACCATCCACTCGTTCCCTCTGTACGGATTCCAGGGCTTTAAGGAAACAAATGGAGTTGGTAACGTGGTAGACTGAGGTTTGCACCTGTTACAAGGGAAAAAAATAAAAAAAAAATGTTGACGGAAATCCTACGGATGCGAATGTTGCGTGGCATCGTATCTCACGGCATCGCTGTGAAAGAGATCGCTCTCTGAGCGAGATACCGGGTTAGACTTTCGAGATTGTCGCCGACTCGTCTGGTGAGGAAGTTGTCTCAAACAAAACAAATCAGGGTTGACGCTTCCTCTCACGAACGATACCTTGGAGAACTAAGCTCCCAAAATAACAGATTCGGAGGTGGTGAGAATCTCTAAAGTCTCCCTAAGAGAAAATCCACAAGTCGAAAGCTGGTTCACCTAAAGTTTTCAAAAAGAGAAAAGGTTCTCTAATTTCCTATCCAGGACGTGGTTTATGGCCGTGTCTTCAAATTCAAAGAGAAAGAAAAAGGACGAGGACCAATAAACGTTTCTTAAATGAAAACAAACTAGTTTGGTAACACTCATATAAACTTTATAAGAAACTGAAACGTTAATGAGGATAACAATTTAACAATGGTTGATAACAAAGGATAAAGCGATATAATGAGAGGCGTGGGTGATGGCCTCGTACTCTCTGGCTCAGAAAAAAAATGGAATGTCCTCTTTTTCATTACCATGATGAAAGATTTTCTGTTCAAAGTATACTGACATGAAAACTACAGAAATTAAAAAAAAGTATTGCCCAAATTTACACAAAAATTAGCATATATATATATTTTTAAGATTTACAAAACCAAAATGAAAAATAGGTTACCGACATGAATTTACAACTATGGGCTTGTCTCCGAGGTAAGATCGTCATCCACAATTTTGTCAATTTGTTAGGGCAATTCAAAACAAGGAATGAACTTTTACATGGCAGATTTCAGTTACAATGCTAGTGAATTTACTTTTAAAAAATGAAAACAAACAGTGATCGTCATCAGATAACTCAACGGAGAACAAAAGATAGACGATCCTTTTCGTGACTTATTTCATTTTGACAATTTTCTTTCCATTCATCCTTTTCTTCTTAAAAAAACTTTACAAAACCATTAAACCAGTGGCGGTTTTTCAGGTGAAGTTAGTGAAGCTGTACTTCACCTATTATTTTGTTCTTTCATTGACTAAATAAACAAAAATTGTTTCTGAAAGATAATGAAGTAGCGTAACAAAATTCCAGCATAAAAAAAATAAACTGTTTCCAATTTTGTATACAGCATAAGTAAATATTCTAGCGCTAGAAGGCACCGTATTCTTACGAAGCTGAAAACGTTACTTTTATATACCTTCGAAAAAATCTAGCTATAAGTGCTTTCTATGACGGGGACAATTTTACCGCGGTGGAAATCTTTTCGTTGACGGGACGATGAACTTCTGGTTGCCATGACACCTAGACGCTGCAGGCTATACTGACCAGTGCGAGGATAGCGGAAGAGAACCTGCAATCTGCTTTCAACGAAGTTACTTCTCTTCCGAGTTTCGGCTGATCAATGTGCAAGTAAAGTAAATTTGTCCCCGCTGTATCAGCACCATGTGTACCTGTACAATTGTTCGTCTTTTGTTCGTGTATGTATAGTGAAAGAGAATGACGATTTTGACATGGCCTTTTTATAGACAAATATCTTTGAATAAGTATGTATGTCAGAGACGAATAGACCTAGTGCCAAGTGAGTTAATTCAGGCGCACAATGCTAGATACAACGAATTAATTTGAAGTGTTCTACTTCTGTTGTCATGTATGAGCTCTATGACTAAGCTATAGAATCCAGTCTCAATATATGGCTATATGTTAATGGTTGATTTTTATAAAATGCTAACCTTACTTAAAATGTACTCTGGGTAGAAGTAGAATATTTCAGTTACTCGATATATTAGAGATTTCACTGATTTGTAAGGTGTGGTGGAATGAATTTGCAGAATTACGAAGATGGTCAGGGTTGGAACTAAAGGGGTGTTCGTCAAAACTTTATCAATATGTGTAAATATTAATTGCATTTTTAGTCCGAATATATAGATTTAAAATATGTCATCCGCTATGTTCATTTTTGTCACTCTTATTTATACATGCCCAGTCCACGTCGCCTAGTGATCTTTCACCACAGATCATTGATAAGGAACCAGCACAAGTTCAATAAACCTTTGAACATCCATGCGTTCTGACAGATATTTTCATATTTTCTCCATTAATTCCTGGATATCATCTAGAATAGAGACCTTAGACATTCTATTCTTCTCATTTCCGTCTGAAGTTGAGCTCGCTGAGTGATTACACACTTAAGACGTCAATGCTGGACTGCTGGTAAATATTGAAATATAAATTATATATATAACAGAATGTCTTTATAAGTTTGTAAGCTCATTTATAACTTCTCTTAATAAATATTGTTTTGTAAGTTCCTGATTTCAGCAGCAGAGTAATTTTGAGTGATTTTGACACATTAGGCCTAATATAATAGTCTCAGTATCTTAAGGAAAAATCTAATTAATTTAATTGAACAGGTCACGCTCTAATTGCCTTGAACGTTTATTAGCAAGAATAAATATTCTAGAGGCACGGGATTTTTTATTCGTTTAAAGATTTCAAAACCACCTGAAAGTCAGTATCAATCTCGTTACGAGTGTATTTGAATTTAATTTTATTTATAGCCTTTAGTCATGTTTTGTTTACAATAGGCCAGGATGGGGAAGGTAGAAGAAAGGAAGGAACTGTCCCAGCATCAAGCCGGTGTGAGAGCGCGAGAACTGGAAAAACATCAGCCAAGATGGCCTATTGGTGGGTTCGAAAGTAGGTGTTTCCCAATGGGATAGCAACTAAGGAACGCCAGCTCGGCTCTCGCTTTAGGTGTAATAAAATGTTCGCCAAGGGACGCCATTCTTCAGACGTATGACGAGATTAGACCTTAGATGCCAGTAATTTTAATGTAAATTAAACTAAACTTCAAACATTATTCTAAAATTGTGCACTGCATCTGAAAAATCACTGTGTATTCATTGTTCGAATAATAAATTTTAAAGCAGAAAATAAGTTGAATTTAGGGGAGCCTGAAAACTGAAAATGTCACGAAGAATATTTTAAATAGGACATCATCTAATTTCATTCGTATTTTTTCTCTCTATCCATTGCCTTCCTCTAATAGTAATATTAAACTTTCAGCACTCAGCATGCATAAAGGTCCTTCAATGCTGGTTGTGTCTTTATGCAAATGATTTTTGAGTTGAGAAAGCTATCACTTTTCCGCATTTACAAGACCTAGAATATAAGCCTAGTTATTCTTTCCACTTCCATTCCCACGGGATATAATTTTCATCCCTGATTTTGTCTTTGTATGGCATTTAGGCAACTTTCGTTCAGTAGCTACCATCCCAAGCACGGAAATAGACTACCATCCCTGCATTTCCTTAGTGTGGCTTACGAAAAACATCAATCAGGATGGCGGTCGCTGGGAACAATCCCAAGACCTTTCGATTGCTAAACCGACGCTCTACCAACTGAGTTACGGCTGTTCGGTCCCCGTCACTAATGCACTGTACATTCATTTGAATCCGTCTAATATCGGTATTGGAAATGTGCGTATCAAACCACAAATTATAATAATACAACGTTACGTCGATGAGTATAGTACTCTGAAAAGGAGGACAGAGTCTCAGTTTAAATCCCTACGCTGCGATAGTTCATGCAACTGGTGTTTTAGTTTATTCCGTTCTTCCTGCTTCACATTTAAAAGGTGGAATGTTCGATTTGAAAATTTTAAGTTAGGCAGGTATTTAGTACTCTTCTCAGTTAATGACCTTTATACAAATAAACAATAAATATACCGTATAAGTACACAATGCCAGTCTAGTACTTTATTCTCTGTTCTACAAGTGGCAAATTCTTCTACAAAATTAGCTTTGCCACTGCCGAATGCCTTCTTGTAAATGCAATTTACCAAAGTACTGCATTTTTCTTGGGTATGTTTGTTGTTCCCACGCTCAGTCGTCGGCGAAATTTGTCATATGTTCAACTATATTTACATATTTATAGTGGGCCCCCAACTTTTAGCAGTTAATTTCTCTACAAATATTCATCAATATTTAATATGATAAGCGGCATTACGGGTAAACCAGTCAGTCCAGGAAATTCGGGATGAATAGAGAGTGGGTACATTAATGATTTGGATGCACTTCACTTACGATTTTGACCACGAGCCGCCACTGCATTAAACTCGTATTAAATCTCTTCGACTTCGTGCACGTGACTGACATTTTAACACTACTTCTGCTAACTCGAAAAGATGATAATCCCAGTTGCCTCAAATTAAAAGGGAAAGTTTACACAAAAAAAAGATATCTCAAACACAACACTTGCGTATACACAATTCTTACATACTAAAACCTTAAACCTATATCAGCTGATCTTTGTTTAATTTATATATATATATAGAGTATATATATCGACGGGTGCGCATTTATTTTGACATATTTGATACTTGAAATATGGGATGTTAGCAATTACTGCTTCCATTTAATCTACACCCCAGATTCTCATTATTACCTTCGTCCTTCTTGGACTGATAATGAGTTTGGTTAATATCCTATGCTTTTTTTTTTATTTATGCCCGGGACTTGTACATAATGGCCATTTTTCTAGTTGAAAAAAACTTTACGTGGTACGCCATCCACGTAGTGGCTAAATCAAATTGCCGTTCTATAACACAAATTAAGGAGTGGTGGTGTCAAGTCTTACACATTAAGATACTAAACTCGATTGTACACACACACATTCAAATTTGTTGGCATCCTAGTGATACCAATGCATGACAAGAAAAACATGAACAAACAAAAAAAATCAGACACTTTAAACAAGAAAATGGGTATTCACACGACACGTTATTAATTACCCTATTTTTGCTATATTTACAAATTAGCTCAAACTAACCGATTATGTTCTGTACGATCTGTAAAAGCATTAACTGTCTTGATACGCAGTTTCCTGTGTGTACGAAATCTCATGCGCGGACAAGAATTAGCAATATGTATCGTTTCTGCACAATTTGATAACAATATTAGCTTGCGCACTAGTTTCTGGCAACACTGTAATTTCCTCCTGACGCAGTTAAAAAAATGATAATTTAACTTAGACACTTTCCGTATCACTATCCAAATACAAAAAAAATCATTTGTACAAATGAAAGTTACTGTTCCAAATGGGCAAAAGATAACTGTTTACATCAATAGAAAAGTTTCGCTATTTGTCTAAAAGAATTTGGCAAATGGCCAGTTCAAACAGGTTTTCTTCTTTTCTTTTTCTTAAGATTTTAGTGTTAGTCCAGTTCTCTTATCTCCGCTATGAAAAAAATGGAATGGGTGGAGAAGTATGAAACTCTCTCGCATGGATCGGTTAGAAACAATTGCTGTCAGCTGATCACTCCTTCTTCCGTGAAGAGGCGTTACCATAGAAAAATGCTTTTCTTACCTTGGGTTGCGTCGTCGTGTTCACCTGGTATTTTGATGTTGAATGTTAGAAATCTCACCGACATTCCTCGACGAATAATTCCATCAGGTACCCAAAAGGGTTTGCACAGCACGCTGTCACGGTTCAGTATTTTAACAAGTCGGCTCATTTTTACGTCACCGACACACACACACAAACTCAGACATTCGGTCACAAGAGAAGTGTGGTACAGAGAAGTGTCTCTCGTGCACTAGTTTTGTGCTCACTCGTTCATCTCTAAAATGTTTCGAGACTTAAAAAAAATTGAAGTTCGGAGATCGGAGAGGTATCTCGTTCACTATTCTTAACACTATCTCGCTCAAACTCGGTCTGTCTGACCGTCTTTCTCTTCCCAAGTTTCTCGGTGTCCCCTCTGTTTTTCGTCTCCTCCCTCTTTTGTTTCCAGAATTTGAAATCTCGTTCTTGATTTGCTAGGCAAAAGCGGTTTTCTTCTTCTTTCAGGATTTCTAAAAATTCCAGTTACCTCTTATTACTTCTTTCTCTTGTGAGTGCGTGGGTCCAGTTCCTTTTCGTTTTCGGCTTGGGTGTCCCTGTTCCCAGGCAGAAGGCTTGTAGACCCAGACTCTCGTCTCATCCACGGCGACAAAAATACTGCAAAGCCAGTAAACGTGACAGTCTTGAATAGGCTAGAGCCGATACACGGATGGTTGATGAAAAGACTAATGGATTGCCTGCTGTGCTGCTTCGCTGTCCATAAGTATCTCAGTCGGTAGAACACAAAGATGAAAGCTACGATTGCTTGTCGCGGAAAATGTTTTCCCGTGAGAAAGGTGTCGGAAAGGAAAATCAATGTCATTGCCTTTGATACTTTTATTTCTCTGGTACTGACCACTTCGGAAATTCGAAATCCAAAATAAAATGATATTACATCGAGAGGATTAATAAAAAAATTATGATAAAATGAAATGCGTAAGTGCGGGTTGTCACAACTGGCAAGCATGTTAACTTTATTACTAAGGCTAGAATATATGCTTGGCAAAGGTTCAGTTTGCTGTGTAATTTAGATTGCATGATTTGCATTCGAAAAGTTCTCCTTCACATAGCAAAAGCTATGTAACAAACAAACGAGAAACGAAGTAGCTACATTAAAGTATTAGTGGCTACATATTTCAAATATTTTTCACTTAACTCCAATAAAAAAACACTTCAACGTGACTCAATAATCACGCTAGAAAATAATCATGCTCCAGTCATGCATCTTTCTTGTACAATTTATTTCTAATATTGTTGACAAAGTCTTTGAATATGTTCAACTTGGAATCTATGATCGAATGGTCTGTCAATGTCAAGCTATGCAGGGCCCATTAACTAGTTTTTTAGTAATGTAAAATTGGAAATCAATTCACCGTATAAGGTATAGAACTATTTTTTTGGACTACAGGTATAAGTTAAGAATTCTAGCCGTGAGGTCTGAGGCGTTAGTCCTGTGGATTTTAACTGGCTGTAAATGGACGAATCGTGACGGACCGGAGTCAAAAGTTACTAGACTGACCCATATAAAATAAAGTTTACCAAAGTTTTTACTTAAGAATTCTGCGTAAATGAGAAAATAGAAGAAGCAGTAGAAACCTGGGAAAATATCTTACGAGAAATTTTTTTCAAGGAATATTCACGGGAAAATTACACAAAATGGGAAGATTGATTGTTTCTCATTTACCAATTGATAAAAATCCTTAGGAAAAAGATCCAGATTTCAATGTAAGAAAAGCATTCATTTTTCTTCTTAAGTAATAAATTATGAATTATAGAAGATATGTTACTTTGTTTTGTACTGAATACAGTTCTTCCTAAACTTTAAAAACTCAAAAAAGTTTGTGTGTTTTTTAAATCATCAATTGTAAGATTTTTTTTTTTCGGTTTTGGGAGTGAATTTATATTCCTAGGGGGTAAAAAAAAATAATTCTCTCAAGTTTTATTTTCCCTCCCACCGGTAAAATTCCCACTGCCCATCATTAGCTGTGATTATTTCCGTTATTTATTTTACATATTTGTTTGCTTGATGTATATTTTCTCAGTAACATTCACTATACTCTTAGGAATATCAAAAAGTAAAGGAAAACCCTTTTTCTATATGTAAAGAGGCAGATTAAGTCATGTGAGAACCTGAGGGGAAAAAGTAAGAATCCATCTTGATCCTTGACAGGTAAATTACAGATTAGTGTCGTATGAAAAAAATAAAATAAAAATAAAATAAAGAAATATTCGTTGATATCAATTTGAGCTTATCTTGTTCAGTATCACATCATTACATTTAATGTCAATCATATAAGAAAATTAATTATCAAGCGTTCCATATAATGTAAGAAAACATTTACCTCTTAATTTGGATAAAGAAACAGAATCTTGAAATTCATTAGCAGTGTCAATACAATTCAATTTACTTCCATTCAATTCGAGATGGAATTCATTTCTCGTTATTCATCCAATCCAATCAAATTATTTCTAGTTTTAACACGTAAGCTTTTTCCCATTGGTTGTATGTATGTAATTTATATATATGTATACTAGTAAATTGAAAAGGCACAACACATTTAATGTTACTACTTAGTGTAGCTTAACTCTTATTAGAAATCTCTGCCTTCATATGCCAATATGAGCTTGCTACTCAACACAATGACGTGATCATTTTCCCCCACATAAAAGTCTCTCACAAAGATTTTAGCCAGGAAGACATTATCAATCATTTTAATCAGATGTGAAGCTAATCACGTTCTTTTCGCATGCAACTATAGAAGCACTCATGCTTATATCTACTACTTACCAATATATTGGTGTGTAATTCCTTTCTTATGATTAGATAACCGGAATAAGAAATTAGAATTTCGCAGTGTGTAACCGAAGTCACATTTTTTTGTAAGTAAATTTATCATATTTAAGAAACAGAATCTTTAAACCCATTATTTCTGATTCTTGTTTTTTTTTTCCTTTATATAAATTTGCTTCAAAGGATATGCCGCAAGATATACCTCCACCCCCATAGCCATTCGCCACACTCCTTCAATACAGTAAATAACGTGATATTTTCAATGTGTGTATTTGGCATTTGCACAACTTTTATTTATGATGTAATGTGTCACCAATGAATATATACATGTGCTGGCGGTACGTGTAACACATATGATTATCACATATGATTTAAATTGTTAAAACAGTTATCAGTAACACAGAGCATACAAACAAACCGTACTATGGTTACAAAGATTTCTAGGTTTTTCTATTTTTCAGTTCTTGAATCTGATCCAGAAGAGCTTAACTCTCCTCTTTCTGTTTATAACTTAAGACCATCTGCTATCTCTTTAGTTCTAATTTCTTTACTTCACTAGCAGGGGTTCTGCCAGGATTTTCAGTTGGGGGTGGCGGGATGTAAGTAGAGTTTTGCACGATTTCTATCAATTTTTGACCGTAAAAATTTTATAAAGTTGCAAAGTAGTTTCGTAAATTTGAATTTAAGGCCTTTAGGCAACTATGGCTCAGGCCGTAGCAGTTTCGTGATACAGGCCACAGGTTTATCTCTCTCTCTCTCTCGGTTCATCTTTGTAATTATGATTTATCTCTGTTCGTACTGAAGAAGTGCATCAACAGCAGAACGAATGAATCCCTCCAAAAACGAGAAAGACAGAGGAAGAAGAAGTAACGCAACACTTGAAAATGGGTACTATAACTTTCGAAAGGTTGGTAAAAAAAAAAAATCCAAGATATTGTAGTGAGATATCTCTGGCATAGAAGGACCTAACACACACCTTCATTACTCAGACTATTTGCATTATATCGTGTTCCAAAAGGAAAAGAAAGAGCCTGAATTTTCGTAATTTTGTCGAATATTCAGTTATTCAATGTGTTGTTTGGTATTCAGTTAAAATCGACTTGAAATGCATTCCGGCAACGATTCATTCTAAGTAGTAGTCCGAAAATTTCTTCAATGCATTTGATCGACTCCAATCAAGAGTTCTTACTATCTAGACGCGACACTAGTTAATACGTGATCGATTAAGGTAATTCCAAATATTAATTATATTGTCATACTGATTACGCAGCGAGGAAACCATCATGAAAAGTTACACCTACCGTGTGGTTCAGGAGTCCTCACAATAAAATAAATACACACAGAAAATAAATATACTGGACGGGTCTTCGGTAGAACAACATTACCTTCGATGGTCCCCAAAGGTTAAAAGGAAAAAAAAATTAGGACTAAGACATCTAAAAAAGGGAAAGCAGGGGAACGTATACACCAAAGTTAGCTCGTCGGAAAAATGCAAATGGCGGATGGTATGAGTGTTGCCAGATACATGCATTAATATTTTCTAAAAGATGATCCCAGTCTCTACTCACAGTGACGTAGTATCAATACTTAATTTGTTTAATTCCGGTTTAAGTGATTGGATGTAAATACCTTCAAAAGTTCGTTAACATTGCTAGAGCGATGGATAATCCTAGTATTGTCTATTTGATGTTTTGTAGCGAGAAGATGTTTAGAAAGCCCTGACACTGCATCGGTTTTGGATGAATCTCTCAACTGTTCTTTTAACCGTACAGAAATATTACGCTTAGTCCTTGCACCAATGTATTTGTCCTTGCACTCACAAGTTACTTCGTAAACACCTGAACTATAGATCGGATGTACACAGTAGGATTTGAATGTTGTAAGTTGCTTTTGAATACTGATAGGTAAGGTGGTCTTTCAGCTGTATTAATACGATATTTTACCAATGTTTTCCTAAATTAAATTAATTAAGTTACATTTTCATTACTGTATGATATTGATTAGTTCATACTATTAATATGTCTTTCACTCATTTAAATAAAACGTATGTCATACGTTGAGTCATTCATTTGCAGTCCAGTTAATTGAAATGTAGATACAGAATTCGATCACGTAAATCGAAATGGTATTTGTTCCAATATCTTACATCAATGACAAAGAAATAATACCAGATAAGTCTTAAATTTTAATTATATATCAAAACCTTTTCTTGTAAATATATTGTAGAAAAATTGGCCGTTCTTCTGATGTGAAAAATAACAGTACATTTTAATGTTTTTGAAAAATGCTAACTTTTAATACATCATATGTGCTTGTTTAGTAAATGCTGCTATAATTTTTTTTATCGTTTCAGGGTTTCCATTATACATCTTCAGAATGAAAATATTGGAGAGAAAGAATATGCTTCCATCTATTCTACTTGCGATTGAACTTACGAACTTAGCAAGTGGCAAAATTAGTACCAAAGAATATGACGAACCTAACCTTTTACTCTTGACGAACTGTGTGATTTCTGTTGGTGCAAAATATTTCACGAAAAGTAAATTTGTTGTCGTATTCACAACAACAGTTCAAGAAGGAGGTTCCTCTGCTGTTTTTGTGAAGCATATTCAAGAATATTTTAGTGTCCCAATTGTTCATATAGGGATCACATCTTCTAGAACGTTAGAATATCAAGATTCTAGCCCTCTTAGTCAAAGTGATGTCTTTGTAATTCTGTTTACAAATATGGTACAGTTTACTGAAGTTTTGCAAGAAGTTGAGAATCAAACCTATTGGAATGCAAGAGGATATTTCTTCATTTTAGTCCTCAAACAACTGATCACAGAAAATGAAATTCATTCCATTCTGAAATATCTTTGGTCTTTAGGAGCTCTTAATCTTACTTTATTCTCAATAACCAATAGAAATACGACGTTTGAAGACAACAGTTTATCCATAAACACTGTGAGTTTCAATCCCTTTATTCCCGTAAACAATACAGACACCAGTGGAATTATCTACCCTGTACTGCCAGACAACGTGTGTCACAATTCAACGACGATCAAAAACACCTTGTTTCCTGATAAACTGAAAGATCTACATGGTTATTCCTTAAAATCACGTAGCTATGATATGTTCCCTGATCTCTTGTACACTCCAGAAACAGCACTTACAGATAAACCTATGCCTGACAAAGGAACAGATAGTGAATTCATAAAACTCTTTATGAAACATATGAACTTTACCCTATTCAGTCAATGGTGTTCAGATGTTGACGACCATCCAAACGTAACATGGAACCCAATACTAACGGAAATTGTAGTCAGAGAGTCAGATATATTTCTGAACACATTTCCATTATATCTAAACGATGTTGAAGTGTTAGATTTTACAATACCAGTGGCAATATTTCGTTTATCCTTTGCTGTACCAAGTGCTGAAAAGATGCCTGTTTGGAAATGTCTAGACCAAGCCTTTGAAAAATCTGTATGGATTTGGAGTTTAGTGTCTATAGCAACAATCTGTGTACTTTTTCACGTGCACCGAACTCTACAAACGGAGCAAATGAAACAAGAAAATCTCTTTCTTTATACATGGTCTATTTTGTTAAAAATTTCAGTTCCTCATCAACCAAAAACAATTTCACTTCGAATTCTATTCGCCTCTTTCGTATGCTTCTGTGCTGTTGTCGTGTCTATGTACGAGGGACATCTAGCTGAAATTCTTACACTACCGAGATATTATCCAGAAATGAAGACGCTGGAAGATGTAGCCAAAAGTGAATTGGAAGTTAGAAGTTACCCGGAACATGCCAAAGTTATAACAGAATCTCAAAATGAAGCGATGACAATTCTGAGATCAAGATACAAAACAGACAAGGATATTCCAGGATTAATAGAGTCGATAGCGTTTAATAGATCTGTTGTTCTATTTGAACCTGAAATGTATCTCTATCAATTAATTATTGAGAAAATGTTAGTGAGAAACGGACGTCTTTTAGTCCATATTGTAGAACAACCTGCTCTTGTACACTACACATCATTCTATCTGAGTAAAGGTTCTCCTTATCTTCCCAGAATAAATACTCTAATACGGAGAATTTTAGAAGCAGGGCTTCGAGGTAAATGGTTAAGCGATTTGTTTTACGAACTTATGTTAAAGCATACAATTCTTTACGATTTAACTCCATTGATCCAAGGTAACAATGAACCCCTGACATTACCTTTAGAGCACCTCATGCCAGGCTTTTATCTTCTCCTATCTGGACTTTTTATTTGTCTATGTGTATTCATTCTTGAATTTTGTGCATCCATTTCTGGTATTAGACTTCCCTTAAAGAAAGTTACCAAAGAAAATGACTCCAGACAAGTTCGTAGTGGTAAATAGTGAACAGTATGCGGTATAAGAATAATGTGCCGTAAAACTATGTATTGATATATCCAGTTAATGTGTTGTTCTTGTGAGAAAACTACATAACAGGATAACTTGAGGAATGATGGAAAATAAAACTTCAGAATATATGTACATAATTAAAATTCTTAATATTGTATTTTTTTTATCTTATATGAGAAGTCCAGAAGCCAAAGGATACAAATTCAAGTGACATTGAGGAACAAAAAAAGTTCGAGGTAATATTTTATATATATAACCCGAAATATGTGTGACACAAAACTGTCATATTTCGTACAAAGAAGCCTTGGATCTCAATGTGTACATATACAAAATATGACAAATTTGTGTCACATATATTTCGGGTTATATATATAAAATATTACCTCAAACTTTTTTTTATCCGTCAATGTTACTTGACTTCTGAATTCGGCATTGCAAACATTGGAATTTCAAATGCAGTACTTGTGTACTCTTCAAAAATAACGTATTTTATATGGTGGTACAGAATTTCTTATACGTATCAAAGAACAGAGAGAAACACAACAATAATAATGATTTTTTTTTTAATTTCAGAGGACAAAAGGACTAATAAGATGACAAAAAAAATACTAATATCGAATGACTTCAACCAGATATTCAATTACGTCGATGATGTAGATTTGATAGAGAGGACGATATAGATGCACTACAAAGCAACACACAGGTTTTAGTAGAAACTTTCGAGGAAATAGAACTAAAGAAGAACGTACAGAACACAAAATACATGATAGCAAGACGAAACAGAAGGGAACAGAGATAAAAATACAACTTTACAAACTTGGGAAGGAAATACAAGTAGAAACTAGGTCACGAAAGAAATAAAAAGTCGTTTAGCATGGGACAACTCATATCTCTATTCAGATTAATGTCAATAAAGATGACATTGAAAATATGTAGAATAGATAGTTTGCCGGTAATTCTTTATGGTTGCGAAAGACAACCCTAACAGATGAGCTCTATTGTGTTGTTTAAAAATGGGTTTTGAGAAAGTTATAGGGACGACATGACTAGAGAACGGAGGAGACTGCATATTTCACTTCATACGTTGTACGACTCACTCTATGTATAAGAATAATAAAATAATGACAGGTGGGGGGAGGGGAAGGTGAATATTATATTATGAAAATTACAAGCAAACCAAAGCACTTAAACTGAGCGATAAATTAGATCAACTTAAGGTCTCACATATTGAAATGCGTGAGATGAAATAAAAAAGTTAAAATCAAAAGAAAGTACAGGCCCTGGTGACATCCCGCAATATATAGTAAAGGGCTGCGAAGAACCCCTATTGACACCACTTTATATCATTTTTAACCTAATAATCACATGTAATGTGTTTCCGGATAAATGGAAAACAACGAAAATGCAATACCTAAAGGCAATAGCAAATCTGAAATAAAAAATTATAAGCCAATTGCCATATTATGCATATTTGCCAAAGTATTTGAATCAATATTGTACAAAAAAAAAATCAGTATTCATGTCAGACCATCAATATCAGAATTTCAACATGGTTTCCTTTGTGGCAGGTCAACTGTAACGAACCTTTGCCTCATTACTGACTACATAACTTCAACCTTAGACCAGGGCCAGCAAGTAGATGTAATATACACAGACTTTACCAAGGCATTTGATACAGTAAATCACAGTAGTCTCACGGAAAAACTTAGGCAATTTCATTTTTCCCCAGATCTGGTTAAGTTATTTGAGTCTTATTTAAATGATCGTAAACAATATGTTGTTTACAAAGGTGGAATATCCCAAGAATATCCTGTATCTTCAGGAGTGTCTCAAGGGTCAAACCTCTGTTATTTTTATTGTCCATTAATGATCTCCCTGCATATATCAAATCACCTAACAAACTTTTATTCGCTGACGACCTAAAAATTTACACCACTATCAACTCATTGAACGATTGTGAAAATCTACAACTTGACATAAACGAAATAGTCAAATGGTGTAACAATAACTCACTTGAAATTAATGTCAACAAATGCAATGTAATGTCATTCACAAGACGTCAGACAGCAGTGCATTTCAAATATAATATTAATAACACGCCTCTACCATTCCCCAAAACTATAAAGGATCTAGGTATAATATTTGATTCCAAATTGCTATTTGACGTTCATGTAGACAAAGTTGTTAATGAAGCGTATAGAAATCTGGAATTAATAATAAGAATGGGAAAGGATTTCAGGAAGACAGAAACTCTCATGCGTCTATTTCAAACATATGTAAGATCAAAAATTGATAGCTCAGACAAGCTGGAAAAAATCCAAGCAAAATTCCTAAGATTCCTGGTATACAAAGAAACAGGCGTATACCCGAGAACTGATAGTCAAAAAATATTAAATACAAACTTTAACATGATGAGTCTTGGGAACAGACGTACTCTTCATGAAATGATTTTTCTTTACGAAGTGTTTACAAATAGAATAGATTGCATCAATCTGCTCTCAAACTTTCAGATACATGTCCCATCAACCAAAAACCAGAACAAAAAAATCAGGATTTTTTCATTATCAACGAACAAATATTATGCAAAAGTCACCAACTTGGAGAATGAGCGCAACCTATAATGACATAAATAAAAGAGCTAAGGAAATTGATTTTCATAACATGAATATTAAACAAATTCATAACATTGTAAAAAGATTTCTGTACGTTGGTTGTATTTCCTAATTGTGAAAATAATCTAAAATATGAAACATTGTAATTAGGTTCTCCTGTTGTGTTCTAAAATAAATAAATAAATATTCCATCGTGATTGGAAAGCCACATGGAAAGAGAATGTGGAAAGACCAATACATCGTTGCGAAGAACATATTAGAAGTGCTCTTCGACCGGTAAATGTTCGTAGTGGAGACTGGCTTTATCTTGCCCAGGACAGAATCCAATGGCGAAAGTTTGCTACTGGACAATGGATTTGAGGATTCCGTAAGCCATAGAATTAGTTTGTCTTTTAACATTAATCAACACTTCAAAGAATTGCTATATATTTGCTATGACTGATAAAATAATTATGAGTAATCTGAATAAAGAGACAATGTTGATATCTATCTGTGTGTGCCATCTCTCATTGATCACAGCACGTGCCATCATCTTGCGTAAAAAAGAAAAAAGAAATAAACCTAAGGTACGATACGCCAAAAGAATTATTAATCCACAATATTTGGTTTAGTCCACTGGACGTCGTCGGGTGGTTGGAAGGTAAAACACGCTTACAGGAAGATGTAAAAGTTGTTGAAAGGTAAAACACGCTTACAGGAAGATGTAAAAGTTGTTGAAAGGTAAAACACGCTTACAGGAAGATATAAATGTAGTTGAAAGATGAAACACGCTTACAGGAAGATGTAAAAGTGGCTGAAAGGTAAAACACGCTTACAGGAAGATGTAAAAGTGGCTGAAAGGTAAAACACGCTTACAGGAAGATATAAATGTAGTTGAAAGATGAAACAGACTTACAGGAAGATGTAAAAGTGGTTGAAACGTAAAACACGCTTACAGGAAGATGTAAATGTGGTTGAAAGATGAAACACACTTACAGGAAAATGTAAACATGGTTGCAAGGTAAGATGAAAAGGGGACTGTGTTCGGGAGCAGTGACCACATTCCTTTTACGAAGTTTCCTGAAAGATTGAAATAAAATCCAATCCATTCCTTTTTTCTCCTTTTCTGTAATTATGTTTCATCTTTTAACCATCCGACGAAATCCAGTAGACTGTACGAAGTATTGTGGATTCTTTTTAAAGAGTGGAAGTGCCACAGGTTCGTTGTAAGTGCCAAATGTGAAATTTTACAGGAGAAGCAGCAAACTGAATAGATTTAGCTTTACATAGCCGCAGTGGCACCCAAACGTGTTTCAAACTTTGATTTTTTTAGTTTAGTTCGTTGATTAGTTAGGCGTTATCGGTTGAAAAAGGTATGTTTAATTTTAAATCATATTTCAACAAAGACTTGATATTTTTGAAAAGATGTTAATTCAACTGTTATTTTCAACTATGGTATAGATTTCGTTTCATGGAATTTAATGGAATAAAATTCGTCATTAAAAACTAATTGAATCCCATTAACTATTATTTTGTGTTCTCTTTTGCATGTTGAAAACACGTTGAATTTCAACCTATATTCTAACGAAAATTTTATTTCGTTGATAGGACGTTAATATGACGTGTTTTTTAACTATTATATTGAACTATGCCCTAAATTATCTTCCCAAGTTAATTGCATAAAAAATGTGCTTAGAAGTGAATAGAATAAAATTAACTACGTTTATCCTGCTCTTTATTTGCATGTTGAAAACAGATTGAATAGTCAACTATATTTCAACGAACATTTAATTTTGTTAATAGGTTGATAATGTGAAGTGTTTCAACTTTCCTTTTCAACTATGACATAGATTTCGCTTTATATGTGTTTTCCTAAGGCGACATATTCCATACACTTCTTGAGAAATACACATTTAATAGTGTAGTGATGGTCGAAATGTTAAATCAGGAAAAATGCACATAACAAAAAAAGAGGGAACGTATTCATTATTCTTATTCTTACTTGATGGTGAAATGAAACGTCTGGATTTGTGGTGCTTTCAAGACTGCCTTTTCTTATAGACCTAGATACCGTAAAAGAGTAATGAATCTCAAGGTGACTTCGTGGTCCAGGAGTAACGCGTCGAGCTTCCAACAACGAATACGGAACGTTCCAGCTTCGAATCCTGCAGCAGACACTTGGGCATTATTACTGTTGGAAAGTTAATACTGTATATAATGCAAAAGCAACGGACAATTGTATAGCAGTAGATAGCAACCATGCTCTGTTTTGGCCAACTTCATTGTCCGCTTCTTGATTTCAACTGGTTTCTTCTCAACCATTATTCAACGTCGAATAAACCGTTGAACAGGTGGATATTTCGGTACATTTACAACGTTAAAATAACGTTTCGGTACTAACATTTAATCCACATATTTTCAACGTATCTGTCCTACTGGGGAACGTATACCTTCCAACATAATGTGAGTGTGTTTACCTCTTCCTCATTGATTTGGCACTTGGGACAAGAATGGGGACATGTCGGTGGGCATATTGAACATGCTTGTGTGCAAAAGTTTTTTTTTCTTTTTCTTAAAAAAAATGACACTTAGAACGTTTGGCATTTCCACTGTTCAATTGTTTTAATGTGACCTAGGTGATGTTTTACCGAGTTTTTTTTTTCTGAACTTAAGAGGGAGAAGTAGAACGGTAGAACAGATTACCACCGTATTAACACCAATCACACCGTATCAACAGAAACATATATCATGCTATTCATCATCTCTGTATCCAATTTTAACAAATGTACCACCGAAGCAAGTACAACAGAAACCTATCAGTTTCCAAACTGAAATTCCTTATACTGGTCATGTATTGGAGGATTGTTGCAGTATGTTTTTTAACAGTTCTTTCACTTGATAGTTGGGTAATGCAGGATGTTACTAGTCACTGAAAGAGGTGAAGGGATTAATAACCAAGCATACCTGCACCTATTGGAGTACTGGACACAAATTCACTGAGTTACTTCATCAGTAATGCTAGTCTATGTTATTACAGGGGAGCTACGGGGATCTGAAAACTCCAGAATCTCCCTTAGCTCCCCTTCTCGCCCCAAGTTTTATCAGTATGCTATTTATACTTGTGTGCTAAATGTCTCGGATTGTTTTCAAATTAATGTCTGTGGCCCCCGCATATTTTTTTTTTACCCCGGTGCTAATAACTCAAGGATTAACACATAAATCGAAAAATGGTTCACGACGACGATAAACGTGAAAAACTTAGAACTAAAAGTTTGGTCCATATAGATTAGACTGGAAATTTACGATCGAATTGAACTGTTCGCTCTGGTTTCTAACTTCAGACATATATCGAGCACAACCGCAGTGTTAAGTAGGTCTATATTGCTCACTGGACAATATTAATGCAGTCAGTGAATCGAGAAAAAACAGTTGTACCAAGTGATCAGTGTCCGTACTGATAGTCGAACATTGTGAGATACAATATGCATGTTCAAAATAATTGTTTCGTAAATATTTTTTCAAAAAGGTTTTACCTCACTATAGGGAAATAAGTAAGTGAGGTGTCAGGGAATTTCCCCCCTTTCCCACCCTACAAATAACACTCTAGGATAATGGAAGATAATGTTAAGTAGGTCTACATTGCTCATGGGACAATATTAATGCAGTCAGTGAATCGAGAATATTTTTTTTCAAAAAAGGTTTTCCCTCACTACAGGGATATAAGTAAGTCAGGTGTCAGGGAAAACATACGAGGTGCCAGGGAATTTCCCCTCATTGCACTTCAGTGCAAAACAGGAAGTGAACACATTTTTTTCTGGAAAAATATTTAAAGACGTGATTCGGAAAAAGGGCCCAAGTCAATGGAACTATTTTTTCGCACTGTGGCAGAGTTGCTTCTTTTACAGAGTTACTAATATCTGTGTCAAAAGCAGGCTCTCAAATCCTGCTGCTTACACGTTAAAATGTATAATTGAAATTCATGTGATTTGGAGAGGAGTCCAGTTTACGGAGTTGGGTCTTTCTATTTACTTTTTCAAACTTCGACTTTTCTATAGATAAATGCAAAACTTATATCCTTCCTTCTCACCTCATTTTATTTAAACTTTGACTTGCTGAAATGCAGTTGAACTTTTTTTTTTAAACTTTCTTCTCAATGTAGAATTTTCTGCTTTAATATTTGATACTTAAAAGAAAGGCCAGAAGCTGGGGTTTGGAAGAAAATCCTGGATTTGAACAAAACCCGAGCTTTGACAGAAAAAAATATTTTCCGAAAAATTGAGCCTAGAAGGAAAACTCGGATTTTGAAACACGAAATTTAAAATCGAAATCAAGATTTGAACAGAAACAAGAATCTATCTAGGCTTTGAAAGAAAAGTTCGGATTAGAACAAACAAAACAAAAGAAGAAGAAGAAGAAGAGGAAGACTTTCAAAGATCAGGATCGAACGAAAAACCGGAAACTGGGGGAGGAAGGGGTTTACATAATAATTGAAATTTAAACAAAAACTGAAAACTAGGGATTTTAGAGAGAAAAAAAGGTTTCTCTGAGTTATATCAGTTTTAATATAAACCAGTTTCCGATTTTGTTCATCCGAAATCGACTTACATAACCTTAGCACCTTAACAAAATTTATGAACAGAGGATATGAGGTTACAAATAATAATAATAATAATTCAATACTATTATATATTGTGTAAGTGTTTATTAACATGTGGACTCAGTGTAAAATGTTTGCTTTCGTTATCAATGCACTTGTATTACCCAATTTTTTATACACTCTTTCTTTCGTTGAATTTCCATCCTTTCTTTTTTTATATAGTAGCATAAACAAAATTATTCTAAGCAGTAAGCAGAGGCAAAAGAACCTGTCCATTAATAAAGAAACATTATCGTTACATCAGCAAAAATAATTCGTTTTTCACAATCTTTTTTTAGCACATATTTCTTTTCCTTTTTTTTTCTTTTCATATCTCTCAACGTTTTAGAATTTTTTTATATTACAAATAGTGAACAAAGGAATAACCATATATAGTTGGAAGACAAACATATAAACTACAATTTAATTTTGAACAATTGAATAATTTGTTTTATACAAGCTGTTCAATATTATTTTTATCTGTCAGTGTCCGTAATACTTTAAGAAACTAAGTTAGTTAATCTTCTTATAATGAAAGCACATTGATCTTTAGTTTTTTTCCCCTATTGTTTTGTACAAAATGCAAACAAAATTGCCACTGTTAACATTAAGTTTCCAGAAAAAAAAAATCTGTACAAACTTGTCCAATGCTAATTGACATTGTTCTTTATACAATATAAACACATTCTCTCCCATAGATAATCTTTTTTTTTTAGTTTCATCTTTCGTTAAAAAGAAAAATGAAGTGCGACTTTCTAACAGGTGACTTTTAATATCAGCTAACACATCACTCACTGTCAAAAACATACTGTAGCAGCCGTAATAGTACTCATTTTTTTTAATATAATTATTTTTTTTAAAAAAAAGGACAAATGCATAGTTAATATATGCTATGTCTCAAAACATGAAGGCATAGCATGAATCTAAACCACATTTTTTTTATCAGTCTCTAAGGCCACGCTAAATGAAAACAGCTATACATATATAATATTTGTGTATTTATATAATTATTTATTTGTGGCCAGTTTATTTCGGGAGAATAAATTTATGTTAACAAGCAAAGAAAATTATTTAATAACAACAGTCTCTTTTTTTTATTCAAGTTCTACAATTTACATCGTACAAACAGTATACGCGGCACAAAAAAAATGTTCATTAATAAAAAAAAAAGAAATTCATTTTGTTTCTCATCAACCAAACTAAAATGTCACTTGTATATAATTAGTTGGAAGTCCTTAAATGCTTTTTATGTCTTGCATTGATCTTGTTGTTAATTAAATATCTGTATACGTATAAAAAAAAGAAAAAAACCGAAAGCATCTGCGTTCTCTTGTAAAATGTCTTCAGTAACAAGCACATACATTGGCATTCACACATTTTTTGTAACACACATACACACGACGCACGCGCACACGAACATACACAAGAAAAAAAAAGTGTCTTGAATTTTTTCTTTAATGTTCTTCTTCCATGAAAACATTCACAAAAGTTTTTTGTTCATAAATGTCACTTGCAAAAGATGGCATGAAAATATATCTGAAACTTCTCTCTCTATGTATATATATATTTATTTATTAATTTCTCTCTATATATATTTTCTATAAATCTTTTTTTTTCCAACAGTCAAAATGGTCTCTTCTTTGTACATAAAAAGTTTCAAACTGTGTACGTACGGCACACACACACACACACACTGCTATAAAAAAAATAGCAATTGCCTTTTTTTCGTTTTAACAATGTCTTGCAGGTTTTTTTTCCCCTACTTCATTCAAGCCATCAAAAAAATTAACAAAAAAACTTGTTGTTATGAACACATTGTTTCGAGTTTTTTCCCGTCCACTTTTTTTTTATTAATAATAAAATGACATACTTAAAAAATCTTTTCTTTTTTTTAATTCACAAATGTTGGTATTGGAAGAGGAATTTGTGTTTCTTAAAATGGAAGTTCTTGAGGCATTGAAGCACATTTCTTCTTTTTCTATAACCATGGTCCAGTTTCCTTTTCTAGTATTGATGCCGCGTCAGATCGACCCATTCCTCTAAGAACATTCAACAAATCCGCCACTGCAGTTGGTTGTCTGTGTCTTGCTTCCCATAAATCTAAGATGTGGTCTGTTGGACTAGGTTTAGTTGCGAAGTAGTTTATATACCTACAAAAAAGAATGATTAATTATTAATGATATAATATAATCACTGTACTTACTTGTAACTTAATATTTCGATAACATTATCTAAGTTAATTTCTAAGAACAAGTGACAAGTTAAACTTCAAAATGATTCAAATATACAGACAGATAAAAGACTCCGTACACAAGTAATAAGGTAGGCCATAACCACTCCTCGTCACCACTTCTCCCAATCTTTCTTTTATTTCTTTGCTGTGACCAAGCCTGTGGCGAAACGTTGTCTACTGAAACTGAAGGGTATATATACACGAGTAAAAATACATAAGTACAGAGATAATAAACGAATATAGCACATTTATAATGTAATGGGTGTATGTTGATACAAACATGAAAATTTGCATTATTATTCGTGGATATTTATATTGAATAAAAAGGATTGTAAATAGGAAGGAATAAATGT
>JAGDQP010001507.1:95833-121117 GCA_022664845.1 Lepisma saccharinum
TGATTTTCAGTGTAACTCCATTTTACTATAATTTGGTTCGAGTTGGAACCAGAAGCATCATATTTTCATACTGTCTTTCGAGAAAGCCGTGTAAATATTTTAATAGAACAAAACCGACACCGTTTTGAACTTTAGATGAATTTCCTCTGATAGTTCATCTCGATGAATGGGAAAATAACAGATGCAAGAGAATAAATATTTAAAAGAAAAAACAATAAAACTATTAAGCTTTCGTAGTCTAGTGGCTACAGTCGCTGACTTCTGTACAAAAGGATTTCTTCAGAGATGTATTCTAAAGCAATCAAACTGAATGTGCGTCAGAAGTCCAAATGTAATAAAAAATCTATGCCAAAGGTTTACGAAACTTAATTCTTACCTGAATGGAGGGGAAGCAGGTTCTAGTGTAACCATGGAACTACACCCACTGCTTGTGGTAACAGTTGAAGCTCGTGGCGGTCTCGAAGGTGCAGGGCTCACAGGTGTCTGCTAGAATGGATAAAATAGAAAACATTTTCCAGTACACAATGCAGGGTAGGAAACTAAGGGAAAATTATTGTCAAGATTGTTGTGCATGACTATTGAATTTATTATATAGATGTTCTCGGGATATCAGCCAGGTGAAGTCGGACGATAGAGCCGACGTTTCAAGAACAGACATTGTTCTCATCTTCAGGGCAAGTATACTGAGACCAGTTCATGTGTACTGTATATAGTAACGGTAGGGGGCGGAGCTTAAGAATCTGTGTCTCTGATTGGTTGGCCTATAGCTTGACGCTGATTGGTCGTTTTCATGTATGTTTTCTTTATGACTGGTGTCCAAGTCCGACTAAGTTGAAATCCTGTATCTCTGTTGACATTATTACGTTCTTGTAGTATGGCAAGAGATTCTTTTATTATCCTATCCCAGTAATTGGAGCTCTTTGAGATAATTTTAGTGTCAGAAAATAAAATTCTATGTTTTTCTGTTATGCTGTGTTCTGCCAGGCCTGATTTCTCCGGATAAAATAGCTTTATGTATCTTTCATGCTCCTTGCATCGATGTTCTACTGTCCGTCCTGTTTGTCCTATGTATGTTTTTCCGCATTCACAAGGAATGCAGTATACTCCTGGTGTCTTAAGACCCAAGTCGTCCTTAACTGGACGAAGTAGGTTTCTGATTTTTGACGGCGGTCTATGAATGGTTTTGATGTTGTGTCTCCTCAAGATTCTTGCAACCTTTTCAGAAAGTTTACCAGTGTAGGGCAGGACTGCAATATTGACTGGATCTTCAGTTTCTGGGGTGGTCTTGCCCTGAAGATGAGAACAATGTCTGTTCTTGAAACGTCGGTTCTATCGTCGGACTTCACCTGGCTGATATCCCGAGAACATCTATATAATATTCGCCGCCAGGAAAGCTTCAATTCTTATTGAATTTATTGTCCATAAACGGACTTTCCTGATGATAGCTTCCATTAAAGATCTTTCTCATTTAATAGTCTCGATTATAAATGGCAGAGAGAAAAGGGCAATTTCACACGGAAAAAATACCGAAAAGGGACTAAAGTACTTAACAAATCAGTTTTAAGGTTTCTATACAAAAAATAAACATTGATTGTATATAGGGGAAAAAAAAGTATTTCAGTGGACTAGTAAAACCATTACCCAACTTTCATATCGTTACCATGGTACCGCGAAGAACTTCTTCAAACATGGGGTTAAAAGAAATCAATAATGACAAGTCGACCACGATAGCTGTATGGTTTAAGGCCAGCGTACTGGCCAGCGGCTTCGAATTCCAGCTGGGAGACAGGTGTTTGTGAATTTTCGGAAGTTAAGCGTTTACAGGATCGAGAAGCCGATAGTTACTAACATGATCCAAAATATATACAAGGTTTATGAATCTGAATGTTTACTTATATCCTTTAGGCATCTATGGCTCGAGTCAACGAAATTTATGAGTAACGAAAATAATGACCTTGAAAATTCCTCAGGTCTATGAAATTCTTTACGGCTTAATGGAAGTAGTTTTTCCCGCCATTGTAGTTCTACATCGATTATTATTAAAATTTCGGTCCAGGTAAACAAAAAATAACTTTTACGGAATTAAACCCACTTAGTACATCGATTATTCAAATTTCGGTGCAAGTAAACAAAAATAAAAAAATAACTTTTACGGAATTAAACCCACTTAGTACGTCGATTATTCAAATTTCGGTGCAAGTAAACAAAAATTACCTTTTACGAAATTAAGCCCACTTAGTACGTCCATTACGTCGATTAACCCACTACGTCGATGATTCAAATTTAGGTGCAAGTAAACAAAAACTAACTTTTACGGAATGAACCCCACTTAGTACGTCGATTAAGCCCACTACGTCAATTAATCAAATTTTGGTGCAGGTAAACATAAAAATATTTTTTACGGAATTAAGGCCCTCTTAATACTTCAATAATGAGTACAATTAGTTTCGAAGACATGCTAGTAGTATGTTTAGTATTGTATGCAGACACTTTCTGGACATCATTCTTTCCGAGAAGTATCTACACATAATAACGACGGTACTACTACCATGTCTTCAAGATTAATTGTACTCATTATTGAAGTATTAAATGGGCTTACTTCCGTAAAAGTTATTTTCTGCTTACCTGCACCGAAATTTGAATAATCGACGTAGAACTATAAAGGCGGGAAAATCCATTGAACCTTAATAACAAAGTAAACTCAGGGAGAAAGGAGAGCAAGATATTGAATGAAACATACAATGTATCTTTCAGTCAGTGCTAAAGTTGGAAAAATATTTTAGGTAGAACGCTGCAACTAACCCATTAATTTCTTAAAAGGCAATTTTTTCTCAATTTTAAAATAGACAAAAAGATAACCAATGTAACTTTTAACATGAAGGATATGATTTAAATGACTTAAACACGCGTAACCAATAGAAAATTAAATACTTAAGAATTGTCGCTAGTAGTGAATTATTGTTTATAACACAATAGTTAATATAAATTGTCACGAGAAGGATACAAGAAAGCTACTAACAGTTCAGATTAAACGTATTGTAAAAAAAAATATATTTCGAAAACACTTTCGAAATTATTGCATCTGTGAATTTATGCCGGAACTCTCGAGGTTGGATTTTAATTATGCCGGAACACTGCTCCGGCCCGTTCCAGCACTTTACACTTGGTGAATACACCTTATCATATTTAAATTCTATCTTTTTGTTGTATTAGCTATTGACCATTAAAATTATATATATACCGTATTGCATACGCATTTCAATCACATTCAGTATTCCTGTTAGCACCACAAAAAATAAATCCTTGTTCATATTTCTGCTCACAAAATGTTTACCTGTGGTCTTACTTCATTTGCTTGGTCAAGACGTTTGGTAGATACCATGGAGTCGATGTTTGATTTAAATAGTCCATACCTGTCTGATCTTAACCGTACATTTTTTCTTAACTTACGGACATACTAAGAAATATATACAAATACAAATTCATAATTAAAATTAAATCAATCAACAAAGTGAAATAGCTATAAACATTAAAGTTATAAAAGAGTAAAATAAAATGTACAAAGAAAAAATAAATTAATTTGTCATGCACTGTACAATAACGCATATAATTTCTTAACTTATAAAATGTTGATATTTATATTCTTACCACTGTCCTGAGGTCAGTATTAATGCGGAACATTTGGCGATGTGTTTGGCTGCCTTTCTGGTAGGCCAGAATTCTGAAGGCGACAGTGTGGGCGTGGCGATCCACTCGTTCCAAAGTAAATGAGCAGTGTAGGTGGTTGTGGTTTGAGCTCCAAACATGTTGGAAAGGAATTTCCTATTCGGAGATTAAACAAAAAAAAAACAAGCCATATCAGACAAGTTACAAATAAAACAGAAAATTGAAAAAGGATTTTGTTAAAAAAAATCTGATTACAATTTATATTTTGTACCTTGTATTAAATTTGTATCATTTTGATTCCCATTTTAAGTTATTTTACTTTTGAATTTTCCAGGAATCCTTCTTCATGAAATAACAAGCAGGGTTAACGACAAAAAATGGAAATAGAAATAAATACTACCTAACACAATTTCCTCACCTAACAGGAGCACGTAAAGGCGATATGAACTCAGGTTTTGTAAGGTAGCTTTGCTCAGAGGGAACGATTGGTTCCCAGGGCATTCATGTCGTGCTGGGGGAACTGTAAGGTACATCAATCATATTATGATAGCATAATCCAGAGTTTTCGCGTTTGTCAGAACGCTAAACAGCAGTATTACATGGACTCCGGCTTACAATATTGTTAGTATCACGCAGCCATGACTGCAGCACGGTACTGTTACAAGCTAACGAAGGAGATGTAAAAGAAAATGGCCCTGCGTAATGTTGTACAAGCAACTGTAATAAAATTTACTAAAGAAAGAAATTCAGCATGTTCTTCTCGCTTCTTTTTCTTTTCCCTGAAAATGGCATGTTGGGAGTTTTGAAAGCTAGGAACCATAAACGATTAAATCATGCTCAGGGACTTACTACAAGGTCTGTAACTTGATGACTACACAGTGTAGTATACATTCAAACTTCTTTTTCCTCACAGAAAGAGCTATTATTAGATAGCTAATACAGTATATCTATGGCTTTACCTGCTGACTTTACATATTCAACTGGTGCGTTTATTCAGTCCTGTATAGTTATATGAAACAAATAAAGAATTGTCTGAAATGTTTAATGCTCACAATGAACCTGTACAATTTAAATATAGTACTTAATCTAACTTTTCCTCCCATTGTTGGTGACGAGAAAACATGTACACTATTGACGTTTCAATAACTACTATAATCTTCATCAGAACAACCGTAAAAGAAAAGTAAAATAGAGAAAATATTATGAACAGAGGAAGACACGCTATTTATATGTTATCCACAAGCATATTCACAATGTGCCTTCCCCTAACACATGGTATTTCCTCCTTGTATTTTAATCTTTTATTTTCAAAGTTAGTTCTGAAGAAGCTTACGGTAGTAATTGAAACATTAACCATATGGATATTTTATACCCAAGAATAGGAAGAAAAATATGTAAATACTGTGATACTATGTATATCTGTGATATTCAAACACAATGGGTGTTATTAGGTCATCTGATATGCGTTCTGAATAAAATGACCTTGGAAGTGTTTTCATGTAAACTCACTAGGTGGTAGGGCTGTGCTTAGTAACCCACTGTTCGGCTTGTTAGGACATTCAATTGGAAGCTACACGAGTGACGTGATGGTCGCGGATTCTGAGCAGAGAGTTAACATTAAGTTGTGCGTTAAGCTAGAGACAACCTGTACTGAAACATGGAAAATGATACAGCAACTATATGGTGACGAGACATTATCGAGAAGCCATGTCTTTGAATGACACAAAAGGTTTGGAGAAGGAAGAGATTTCACGTTAAGTTTCCATTTCCCTAAGTCTTTGCGTGAGATTTGGTAACACACATCCGTATCCAATTTCAATTCTTCTGATATCATGCGCACAGTAACACGACGGTCTTCTTGCAGTAACTTCCTCACACGTTCCATATTTGCAGCAGTATGTGATGCTGACAGGCGGTCGACTCTGCCATCGTCTTGCACGGAATCTCTGTCCTCCCGGAACCTTCTGCGCTATTCAAAGTCACGGCTTCTCGGTAATTCCTCGTCAATATACGATACTTTTCAAGCAAGTCAAAGTTTTGAATGTATTGAAGTTTAATTACTAGGTACATGTATTATGTGTTTGATATCAGAAATCTATATAAACCTTTCGAACATAGTTTCATCCTTTAGATACACTGAGAAAAATACTTGTTTGTGGTTAATAAAAACTTTTGTTCAAATAGGGCCCAAACAAAGTTTTATTTGCTTTAAAAAAAAATGTGTTTAAACGAATTTCATTGGGAACAGCGAAGAAAAAATACGCTGGTAGCCAGGATATTTGAACACGGTTCGGCTAGTTGGCAGTTCGATGCCTTAAGTACTAGCCCACAACGCTTGTTAGCTGAAGTTAAGTGGAGCTGGACTTGTATATGAAATCGTTTAGAACTTAAAAATTTCCAACCTCATAACTGCGAAGACATACAATATTATTGTACTATAAGGCCTACTGTAAGTTTATAAACAATAATCAAAGTCGCATTAAGGAGTTTCTTCGTATTACGTCGAATACGAGAATCGCCGTGGCTCAGACAGTAGCGCGTCTGACTACGAATCGGGCGACCCGGGTTCAAATCCTGGCCAGGACACTGGAGATTTTTCTCACAGTGTTCCCATGCCTGGCGCTCTGAGGTACACTCAGCCTCCTATCAAATTGAGTACCGGTGTCCTTGGTATTCCTGGGCACCTTGAGAAGGTAAACGCGGTCCTCACTTCGTACTGTAGGTCAAGAAAAAAGTTCTTTTTGTGTTTGTAGTTGTAACTGCTATTAATGTCCATTATTTATACTACTTGCCTGATAATCTGCTTGAGGTTTACTTTTCCATCCCGTACCAATCTCCTCCATACTCAAACATAAATTGGCACCACCATCTTGGAAGAGCATAGTTTTTGGTTTATCCATTAAACAGCCTCCTAATTTCTTTTCCATTTGAATAACGCCCTAAAAAATAAAATAACGTGAGTCTTGCAAAAGAGTTACGAACAAAAAAAATAATAAATATACGAGTATAGTAAGAAGTCTACCGGCCTGAGATATAGATGCCTGAAGGCCGTAAATAAATTCAATTCAATTCCAAAAGTCCTAAATGTACATAATAATTCAGGTTAGTTGGATGTACACCAATAGTATTGTTATATTTTGAATCTGAATTAATTATTTTAAGGTCTTTAGGCAATTCTGACTCAGCATAATGAGGGGATGATTAGTAGAATGAAGGAAGTGGGAGGAAACGGAAGAAAACCCACACACACGGTTTTTGTCCATCACAAAGCTCACATGGGACGAGCAGGGATCGAACTGACGACCCAAAGCACCAGAGGGCGCTCTACCATTTAACCACCGCGGTCCTAGTATACTTATACATTCAATGTTTAACCAAGAAGAGTTAAGCAACATTTTAAAAAAGAAGGAAAATGCTATTTAAATTGTCTTCAAAAGAGAATCTTTCTTGAATGAAACTTTTTTTCTATGAGCTAATCGCCAAGGTTCAATAGTCAAAGGTAGACTTTAACTCACGGTTCAATTGTAGACTTTAACTCACGGTTCAATAGTACACTTTAACTCACGGTTCAACAGTACACTTTAACTCACGGTTCAATAGTAGACTTTAACTCGCAAACCAGGCCCATATGTTGGAGTAAATTTTGTGATACCTTATACAATGGGGCCGGGTCGAAATTATGCTTTGGAAAATTGAGTCATAAATCCAGAAGTTACTGAAAGAAGAAAAAAAAGGAATATTTCACCTGCTCTAACTCAGAGTATAATTGCAGCACACATCTAATATGAGCGAGAGGAAACCAGACTAAACCTCAGATCCAGATTGCGGCATACGTATGTTCGAGTAGCGCCACCCTTCACAATGCCTAGAACTGTGTGGAAGGTTATTCGTAATAATCCTACGACTATTGTAGCTTACAATGTTACTTCATATATATATAAATGAATTCATTGCGCGTCATGGGAAAGACAATAAAGCAGGAAACTCTTTTATCTAAACGTCGCCACGAGACGTATAGTAAATCGTTCGTACCCTGAAATATTGAAAAACTAACAAAGAAGAATGTGAATCTGTGATATACCAGTCACCGCTCAACTCGCTTGAAATGCTTTTATTTTTGAAATCTTATTTGAAAAATTATTCCAAGTAGTGAATGGATGAACTCGTGTGTGTTTATGTGCATACGTGAATTTTCATTACAATATATGGTAAATATGTTTATTATTCATAATTTATTTTTAAATTATTATTGAGCACAATTATTTTTAATGCCAACCATAAATTTATGATATTCTATTAGTTAAAGAGTATATGTTGTCAAACATTATTAATCAGTAATCAGTATCATTAAGAGATACTAATGGCACAAACCTTATTACTAGAGTTCAAGACTCTTCACGAAAACTCTTTACACTTGATTTTCTTCATCCTTGTACCATACTGCCGCTTCGAGTATATTCATAATAATATTTTATTGCATGATTAATCGCTTTTGATGAGACTCACAAGACGCGCCCCAATTATGCCGTTATTCTCTATATCACTTTCTGCATGCAATATGAAGCATAGTATTTTGAAGCAACGTTTACACAAATTTGTTAGACCGAATTTCTTAACAACATCCGAATTTCAAGAATACGTGGAATCAATTTTAGATATTTGTCAACAATTATACAGCCAAAATAATTTACTCCGTTCTCTCTTACAATGCATTTGCGATACACCTTTTCATGTTCACATATCAACTAGTCAATGGAGATTTAACAAGATGAAACAAACAAAAAGATTCAAAGATTAATCTAATCTGACTCGTCTTCAGAAAATAAAACAATGGGTTGAGATTAGAGGTTATATATGCTATAATATTGTTTGTAGTTGACATCACCTAAGGGCCTGTTTGATTACCTTTTATTCTTATTAACAGTTAGAAATTAAATTGAATAAGTCTTTATTGCAGGGTGAAGTTCAGCATACGCTGCTATTTCATTTGCAATAAAGGCTCATTCAATTCAATTCAATTTAATTTCTAACTGTTAATAAGAATGATCATTCAATTCAATTCAATTTAATTTCTAACTGTTAATAAGAATAAAAAGTAATCAAACAGGCCCTTAGGTGATGTCAACTACGAACAATATTATAGCATATATAACCTCTAATCTTAACCAATTATTCTATTCCCTGAAGACGGTACAGGTTAGTCTTTGAAACTTTTTGTGTGTTTAGTCAGGTTAAATATCCATTGTCTAGTTGATACATGAATATGTGACCACGAAAAAGTGTATCGCAAATGCATTTTAAGAGAGAACGGAGTTAATTGTTTAGGTATAATTGTTGACAAACATCTAATAGTTCATTTCTTATCCTATCCTATATATGTTGTGAAAGGAAACGTAATTAAGCTAACGAACTAATTGCTTACTTCTTCTTCTTCTTCTTAATATATTGTTGAAACAAGAAACTATTCTTACCTCCAGGGCAGCTACAGTGTCCTCCAACGTATACACGCGGACATTGTAGTCCAAAGGTTGTTGAAGTGGAGGAGCAAAGACAGCAAGCTTCAAAGACTTCACAGCTTTCCCAGTGGGTGCCGACTCTCCTACTAGGACATACCTCGTGAGCTGATCAGAAACTAAGTACACTTCATTGTGGTCGAGCTGTGTGAATACAGGAGTGTTGATGGTTTCTTCGCCAAGAGTCACCAGCTTCTAAGTGTGGGACACACACATTCGTTAGTTAAAAGTGCACCACATATCATTACCATTACACATGCTAGCTAATAAAGAGATTACAATTAAAATACATACTGAAATGAAGAAAGAATTACTACCAATGTGTACAAAAAAGATTGGTTTTCACTTTTCTAACAAAAGATAGGATATGTTTCTCTGAAACAGTGTAATTTTCTTGGTTTTTAAATAACTTTTAACAAACTTGGTTCCTTTTCAAATCTAGATCTTGTTCTTTCATTTTCTTTGCATTTCAAAGCTTTGTTTTTCAAATCTAGAGTTTGCTATTGATTTTAAGCTTTTCTAACAAGTGTTGTTTGTTTTAAACCTTAGATTCTACTCTTCCTTGTTTTAATTTTCTATCAAAGGTTGCTTGATCCTTTCCTAACCTTAGATCCTATTTTTTAATGTTTTAAAGATATGTTGTTTCTTTTCAAACCTTAGACTCTGTTCTTCCTTTTCTTTATAATTTTTCTTAAGAAGCTTTGTTTCTTTTCAAACCTTGAATTTTGTTCTGGTCTCGTTAAATTTGTTCATATTTGTTTTCTCAAATTACAACCTTACATTTTGTTCTTATATTTTGTTGCTTACATTTTTATTAAATGTACATTTTTATGCTATATTGTTACTTTCTGGAACGAAAATCTAAAACACGGGAATTAAATAAAAATACTGAACGTTTTTTACGATGGAAAAACTAAAATATATTTGTTTTCTTGTTTCCATATTTCTATGTAATCGAAAAATTATTTCCCCTCACTTTTGGAATACACAGTAAAGCTCAGAACAAAACAAACGGATGCATTAAAAAACAAATGCATCTCATATTTTTAGGTGACTGACCGTGTTCTATTATTTATTGTATTTTGTTTTATCTACCATCACTAGGTTCAGATGTACGTTTATTTCTGAATGCATTATTCGTGAAGTTCACTTTCCGGGTACATTGACCATTTTCAATATCTATTTGTCTAGACTCCAGAGACCACTAAAATTTAAGTAATTTCAAACGGGTAGATGAAAATAAACCGCAGCACATGCTACTCATGAATAATGGAGTTCAGTGAACACGAACATCCTTCTTCTTCTTCTTCATCTTCTCATCCATTAGTTTTCACCAAAACAATTCAAAACCTTTTCCAAAATAATTTAAAATAGCTTTTAATACTGACCTGCCAGACCGGAGGTTCATCTGGGCGGGAGTCACTGTAGAACACAGACACATTCCAGTGACCATGCTTCAAATTGGCACAATGATGGAAGCTTAATATAGAAGGCTTCTTAAGTATAAGACCAAGTGGTCCGCACATAATCACAGGGCTTAGTTGTGTCTGACGATCTGATAAAGAAAGATAAAATAAAAAAATGTCAAAAAAATTTTTTTTGCAGATATCTTCGAATTATTTCAAGTATATTATTTCAGACTTGAGGAAGTATTGTTTATAGCACATTTACAGTTACTGTTAAGATGTGTTTTAGGTGGAGAAATATGTCTATACGAAACCATTGGTGAATGTTCTGAGACACAAAAATCAATTTTAGATACCAAGCACAGAAGAGACATAAGGAATAGCTTAGATTCTGCGAAATTAAGTCTTGCGTCATATCAAGTCATACGAAGCCAGTAAAATGTTCAATAACATAACAAATAGTACCATTTTATAAATATAACAACGTGGTAACCCTGCAACCAATCAAGATGGCGGAGACACCCCAGCTGACAACACACTGCTTCAGCTCGAGAGATGTATCAAAACCAGGATTTTTTTAGCACTCAGGTACGTTTTAATGAATAATTATTTTTTTTTAATGAAAATGACTTTTTCTTTTCCGTAAAATAATGCAGTTCAAATATTTGAAAACTTCCTTGCTTTCTTTTCACTTTCAATAAAAATTGGAAATATACAATTGGCGAATTTTATTTTATGTTTGACCTTTCCAAATTGGATAAAAAAATAATAAACAAAAGTCAGTCCTCTTAAGGATCTAATTTACAAAATTTCACATTCAAAGAAAACAAAAGCAAAACGGTACAATGAGATTCATATAAAAGGACCAATATGTCCAGTTTCCAAGTCTAAATTGATGTACAATACGGAAATATCGGGCCTATATTTTTTCAGTGTATATTTAAAATAAACCCAAGAGTTGTACATGCCACGTGCAGTATAATTTGTCAACAGGCTTACGGCGGCTGAGCTTCGTATGAGCCATATCGAGTGAAATAACTTCAGAAGCGATCGGAGAGCTTCGTTTTTTTGTTCCTGTTTTCCTCCTACAAAAGTATCGTCTACTTCCCCAGAGCCTCAGTGAATTGTGTAGAACAAGCATGGAATAAACATTACAACGTTGCCGCATCTAGGCTCGGCAGTTTCAGTTCACTGTGACAGATTACAACTACATCCTTGTTGTTGCAATTTTTTTTACATGAAATAGAACATTATTGGTTATGTAAGACTAATACCTTATTTATGAATTACTCGCGAATTATTTTTTTACGTTCATCTTGAGTAAAACTTGGCAACAATGCTTTAAGAATAAGACATACACACACACTTCCACTTCCATCTGCTAATTGCCTAACTCCCTCTCATTGGTTACCCTCTCGCAGTTCTTTTTAGTTCTTCAAGGTTGCCTGCCATAAGCACTTGAACAAAGTATAGCTCGGTGTTGTCAATATTCGAAATTGGGTTATTTTGTAAAAATCACTCAAGATATAATGCGGCAGCCATGACTGTACGTTTTATTTGATTCTGATATCCATGTGATTTTCAAAATACAGTATTCCCATGCATAATGACAATATGTATGAAAAATCAAAACAAGAAAGAAAGAAAAATACGAAGTATTAACATGGAACGATGACAAGGTGTCACGACGACAAGTTATACCACATTTTGTGGGTCAACTTGTCGTCGTGATACCTTGTCGCCAGCGAACCAAAGTAAAAGTGGTATAACCTGTCGGGTGCAGCCGCGACAAGTTGTACCTCTTCAGGAATGTGGGACAACTTGTCGTCGTGATACCTTGTCGCCAGCGAACCAAAATAAAAGTGATACAACTTGACGCTATGAACCAAGCATTGCGGTATAACTTGTCGTCGTGACACCTTGTCGCGGTCCCATTAACATACCTGAGAGCTTTGGTCTATCCTTGTCTTCCCTAAGTACAGCAACAAAAATTTCTTCTCTTTGACCACGACTTAATCCACCTTCGGGCACCATTAATGTAACTCCAGATTCTGGCAGAGACAATCGAGCACCTGCATGAGTGACCGTTGCTATATTGACGCATTCAGGGTCAAGGCCACGTGGTAGAATGGGAGCCTGATACGAAGACACTTCTGCATCGTAGGAAGAACCTGGACGAGATGGAGCTGTAAAAGAAAATACCACAATGAAAGGGTTACCAGAAAGAAAAAAGTCAGTTAAGAGTTTCCACGTGGTGGATTAGCACTTTAAACTTATGGATTGGATTAGTTTCATTGACCTTTTGGACTGTAACTAGGGCAGAACATGCAGTACATAGTTAGGAGAACCTTTTTTGCTAAGCGAAGTACTGTCACTTTCAACAGGAAGACAACAAGTACTACACTCAAATAAATATATATATATATGTATTGGTGTTTATTGCCACCCCAAAAGGAGTAATAGAACACCTCTCTACCTCTACACCAATTCTAGTGTTGGTTAACACCATCCGGGGTGTCAAACACCGTTTCTTGTGGTGACAAACACCTCTACTGGTATTCAGAAACACCGTTAGGAGTGTTAAAAGTGCACCGCTAGAAGTGTTAGGGAACACCTTCAATGGTGTTTATTAACACTCCTAACGGTGTTTCTGAATACCGGTAGAGGTGTTTGTCAACACCAGAAACAGTATTGGACACCCTGGATGTGTTAACCAACACTAGAATTGGTGTTACCCAGCACTGGAATTGGTGTAGAGGTAGAGGTGTTCTATTACACCTTTTAGGGTGACAATAAACACCAATAATTTTTTGAGTGTTGAAGCACGTCGTAAATGAAGAAGATGATTAATTGAACAAACCCAATAAGGACAGAAAGTAAATAATAAACTATAACCCAGCTGTGTTTCGAACAACAGCTGTTTTAATAGTAAGAGAATCACTGTTAGCTTCAAAGTAAATGTTTTATTTGCATGTGTGTCTAAATGGATGTCTCTGAAAGAAGCAGGTTTGATTTAAATACAAGATTAGTACACAACATATTTCTGCTTTGTTTCTGCTATTACAGTGCTTAGTCTAAGAGAGTGCAGTCGTATCTTTGAAATAGCACCTGCTTCTTCCATACCAGCAGGAATTTGTTTTAGTTAAGAACCTAGGTTCCAAACTTAATTAGACATAATCTAATTTTGCATAGATCAGGTTAATGCAAGTTACTTATTCTATAATTTCTTTGTAATTATATTTTGATACCCTCTAGTACTACACAGTACAAAATTTAGTATATAATTCGATAGCGAATACAAATTAGGACTTTCACTAAAAATATGGTAGATTGATGTAATAGAACCACCGGTATCCATACTTCTTCACATAGCGGTGAAGTGCGTATTAGATAAACAAAATAATGGCAGTTTTCTTTCAGCATTCATCAACTGCAATTACTATTATGAAAGTTCTTTTTCAGATCTTTTTCTTTTAGCTTAAAAATTAGCCTCTTTCAGCGAATAAGAATTTTGGATATGGACAGTCCGTTATATCCTTTCGCAATGCATCTAATTATTGACAAAATTAAGACTCTAATTCTAACAGTTGCCCAGTACAAGAAGGTTAAATATGTTGGGTATGTTAATGATACATTTATTTTCTATTATCAAGACGAAAGTGTATTTTCATTGAACACAGTAATTTTTATGTCTTACGTAACAAAATAAATGTATTAAAGCAGGTGCAGTCCTAAGAAGTAATAATTTTGTTTAGTAAAGAATACGTACCTCGGTAATAGTATTCCTTGCTGTCCTGTTAATAACGGTAACAATTCCTACGCAAAGCACTTTACGCCTTCTTCAAGAGGGCTTTTTCAGGTGAATTACGATTCATTGTCTTTTTGTTTGGATACGTGTAAATAAAGCATCAAGTGGCAAGGTACAAGTATATTAAATAAGGAAAGAAAATTAGCGATACCGGTATAGAATTAAAACACCTTGCACAATTTTCTTATCACACATCATTTACATTTTTAAAAACACATATACACACACAAAACTGACATTTCAACACAATAAGTAGTTGTTCACCTGAGAAATTCTTCCGAAGGAAGGCGAAAAACGTCTTGTGTAGGACTTGTTAAAGGACAACTAGGAATGCTGTTTCCTAGGTAGTATTTTTTTTATAATAATTGTCCTTACGTGAAAATATGTCACTATTTAAGTTAGTTTACTATCTTCCCGCCAGTAAATCGAGAAGGTTAGGTCAGGTAAAATTCGATAATTAAAACTAATCCGTATTTACAAAGAATTAAAGTTATAATATAATAGCTTCAAAATCAAAAGATCTAATGCTTGTGACATTTACCTTCTTATCATCATAAATAACTATTAAATAAGATTCTACTTAAACCCTGCTAACGTCTCACAATTTTGGCTTTACACCCCCACCCCACCTCCGAAACTGCAAGCATTCTTTTGGGGACAGCTAAAAACAACAGAAGGTAAATGGTGACTTGGAAACAAGAAAAAAGAAAAAAGATGAGATTTAACACCCTTTTTACAAAACATTTAAGCCTACTGCAAACATTTTTCATCTAACAAAAACAAGGTAACTTTCTTTTCCCATGCTGTTACGTGGTTCAGATCAAAAATAACTTATTTCACAAACTGAAAAATAGATGGCAGCAGAGGTCTGGGTACTTACACGAAGAGAACGAGCTGGTGAGACTGTGATTGGAATCCGAGTTAGGAGCCTTCTCAATAGATGTCGCCGGACTCACTGTTCCTCGCGACAACGTTGACGGAACCTCGACAAGGCTTGTAGGACTGTCAGGAGAAGCTGTGGGTGGAGGACTACTGATGTGTGGGACATCGTAATGATGTTCACTGCATGGTGATTTGTTGTTGCAATTAGGATCTGAGTATGTGTACTCATAGCAGACAGCGGTTGGCGGAACACTAACGACATTAACTGTTTGCGTGAGGTCTGGCTGGATCGCTAACGTCTTCTTATCTTGATCAGGAAAATACTCCGGTTGATAGTCTGAAAAGAGAAGAAAAAGAAACGTTTTAGCTTGTTTATTTTAAGTGCAAAACTAATGCATTTATGTAAAAATCATATGCACTTTTCAGTTTATAACGAAATACCGTTAGTTTCCAACTTTACGTGTTTTACGCCAACTTATGTTACTATGCTTTTGTTCAAGCAATAACTTTAACTCCAGAGGTTCTGCCAGGATTTTCAGTTTGAGGGGTGTAAGTAGAGTTTTGCTGGGTTACTATCGCTTTTTAACACTAAAAATTACAAACAAGTTGGGGGGGGGGTGTACACGACAATTTACACGGGTTACACCCCCCAATTGGAGCGGTCTAGCAGAATCAATGTTTAACTACACTATCTCAGTTTAGGTGCCACGTGATTAGTTCCTTTCCGCGTAAAGAAAATAGTAACATTGTCTATCTGTGGTTTATTTGTCAGTCCACAGATGGAATGTCGAGTGCAGAAACGATATTCACCGAGAATTAGCATGAGCGTATTCAATAGTTCAAAACCCGTGGAAGTTTCCTGAACGGAGTGGTGCGGAGCCTACTTTACTATTAATTAATTGTATATTCCATCCTTAGAAGCTCACCAGCTCGTTTGAAAAGTAAATAACAATCAATTAATCAAATGCAGAATGGTTACGGTTCGTTTGTGTAAAACACAAAATAATAGTATTATTAGTATAGAATTAACTTCATTTTATTAAATGTTGAAGGTTAGTATTTTCTATGCAGAATTTCATCCATTTTTGAAGGTTTTAATTCGTTTCGTTTAAATAAATAGGCTGTTAATTCTACAAGAATATGCTATGAGATTTCTGCTACATATTGAGAGACTTCCCTTTTTTTGTCTTCACTACTATTTTTCTTTTCCTGGAGGGAATCGAACCCATAACTGTGTTACTCTAACCCCCTACACTACAGGAGAATTTTCACTATTTAGACTTCATTTCCAAGTACCGGTACTAAGTTATACTTTTTCCGTTACTTCCTGTAATAAAGCCAGAACAGTTTGCTTAACATTTATAATGTTCTATTCGGAATCGAAATTAATTAATCATCTTCCCCTGGCCTTTTCGTTGCTTGCTCTCAGCCTCAAAAGGTTATTATTAATTTATTTGTTAATATCTACCGTTTAATTTGAAACAAAAATTGGATGAAAAGGCAACACGGTTTTACTCCTGGTAAGTCAACAATAACTAACTTGTGTCATTTAACAAACTTTATACAAAAATCTATATCTGCTAAATCACAATGTGCTATAATATATATTGACATGATCAAGGCTTTTGACAGCGTAAATCACGATATTGTGTTAAATAAACTTTCGATGATTGGATTCTCGCCCATGTTTGTTCCCTGATTTAAGAACTATGTAACGGTTCAGAATAAAATTAGGCAATTTCGTCTCCGACGAATCTTTTATGTACAAGGGCATACCGCAAGGTTCCCCATTAAGCCCTCTAATATTCAACAGTTATATCGAGTTATGCAATGAAATTACCACTTCGAATTTACTCCTGTACGCGGACGATTTAAAGATCTTTAGAGAAGTCAATAACGAGGTAGATAATTGTTTATTACAAAGGGATATGGGTTGTGTTAACTAGTGGTGTCTCAAAAATAACATGCACATTAGCATACAGAAATCCCAATTTCTAAGCTATACCAACAAAATGCAGTATTACGGTAACTCATAAAGTGGAAAATATAGGTTTAGACAAGGTAAACAGTATTAATTATTTAGACATTATCTTTGACTCCAAACTAAGTTTTAATGAGCATATTAACTTACTTGTATGCGAATCCCGAAAATTAAATGGAATTTATTATTTTTTATCAATGGTACGATTTTAACAAAATCAATACCTTACGTTATTAACTTTATATATGAAATGGTTGTGAGATCCAGATTAGAATAAGCTTCGAATGTTTGGAACTATATATCTAATAAGGATATTCCGCCAAATAAGGAAACGTTTCAACAAAATCATTAGTTAAGTTTTTAATGAAACAACGATAATTTTGTTATTTATTCCAAGCGTAATACACTGTAAAACAGACAGCTTCTACTACAGCTAATGGTTGTTGTATTAAAATATATTTTTTATACATATTTTTTTGTTTATAGAGAACTAAAATATATTTTTTTTCTTACGGTACATTCTTTTATTTAGTTCACAATAGTTTGTGGTGTTCTCAAATCTTGGAACGTTAATTTAACTCATTTCCTGATCATAGAATGACGAAATTTTCCATAGTGGCGTAAGTCGGGTGACAATACAATATTCCATTGTTACTTTCATATATTTCTATATTATTTCCATATTTTAAAAGCATGTTTTATTTATTTTTGACATGGACTTCTTTATCCTAAACTAAATACTAACTTACAAATAGCCTGGGGTTGACTGTTTGCAGACACTTTACGATTTGGGTCACAAAACATTTAGCTTGAGAAAATATACACCGAACACCGAAATAACTCGGGAAAAAAATAATAAAAGAAACTTTTTAAAGACATACTTTACTTAAACAATTCGTACTAAAAAATAAAAAATAATTTTGTTTATGCATGACTAAAAAGAAAAGCATGAGTCGCGCTCTCATATACAGTGACTTTATAAATTCTTGAATTGTCGCGCCTCATGCCTTTCTTTTTAGTCATGCATAAATTATGATTTACTTTTTAGTACGAATTGTTTAAGAAAAGTAAGTTTTTATTATTATTTTTTTATAAATATATTTAGAAGAATATATTCTCAACAAGTCATTAATTTTACAATCTCATGCCACCTAAAAAGGGACTGTGTAAGCTTGCGTCAGCTATTTTAAATGTTCCTAAATTTAAATAATTGTACAATTCTCAAGCTGAAGCTTACCATTTCTAGAGAAAATTCAGTTTTATTAAAACTTTTATGATTGGCGGTCTACCTGGAGTTGGCTAGTCATAACTGGTTCTATTCTGATATACTACCAATAAAAATGCTTAATACCAGGGCAGCATTATTTCTATCAAAACAATTGGCAGGTGATTCGTTAAAGCCTACATAATTATATGAAATTCCAAAAATATCAGATGTGATCACATTCCGAAAATGTGATGATGTGTGTTCTGCCCAGAGGCTGCTTGTTTGCCACTGCTCAAATGAGGGTGACATCCTAGAACCTACAGTTTAAAGTGGATTCCAAACCACTTGTGTTTCCACCGTGTATCAAACCCAGAAAAATTTTAGATAAATTTGTACCTTCTCCGTTAGTGTAGTGTGAGCACTATTACACATAAAAACCAAGAAATAATGAGTCTTGCACTAAATTTTGGTGCAAAGTTACTCCGAATGACGTATAGTGCCAACACGAGTAACCGATCTTGGATGAAAGAAAAAAAAGACTTAACGCTGAGCATAATATACACAAACAGAGACAGGCACTCACATAAAATGTCCATAGCAAAACACTCATGAGACGGAAGCAAAGATAATCCCAATGTACTGCTAAAAAAAAGGAAAGAAAAAGAAAGCATCCAGGCAAACATTTAAGAGCAAATCACGTACAGTACTTTGGAAGATACTTTTACTACCATAAACCAATGACAGGTCGGCATTTTTGTTTATCAGGAGTCAACACTATAACTGGTTCTTAATTTCCTAGCAAGCTGAGGTTATTACGACCATGCTGAACAAATCTCATTTACATAACCGGTATATTTCCCCGCCCCCCCCCCCCCCCTCCAACGAACCCCTTCCTCAAAGCCCGTACAACAATTTCTCCGCCCACATTCTCGAAAGTGTTTAAATAATCGCTTCGTGTGGATTATTTTCTAGCAAGAAGCTTTTGAAACTTTTTTTTTCTTTTTCTTTAACGAAGATGACAGCAAAAATACTCAACCTACGCTTTACGTTGTTCGTACATGAAAACAACTCAAAACTTTCGTCTTTTAATAATTTCTTCTTTGGCGTCTTGTCGTTATGTAGGCATATCTTCTCACGTTAATTTTAAAAGGGTTTTGGTGCCATATTCCCACGAATATTAGTGTCCATGAAAACAACGAAGAAACATAAATCGCCTTTGTTTAAAAAAGAAAAAAACAAAAACAAAATACAGTCACTGTTTTCAGGTTGTTAATTTTTCTTGTAGAGGTAACTTTTTTCTTGTTTCTGGGGTATTTTTTTTTTTACTTATTACAACTAATTTTCTTTATAAAAGCAGCAGTACTTTTGTAAAAAAAAAAAAATTAAAAAAAAACACCAAGTGAAGTTTTCAGCGCCATTTGTTTAGTTAAACAAATGACAGGGGGATTATAAATCAATTGGGTCATTTGTTAGCTTCGAATACGTTGTATTTTGTTTCCTTATTCTAGAATGTTTGACGAGTAATTTTTCAAAACATAATGTAATCATTCACTGCAATTTCGACGTCAAAAATTCTGTTTGTTATTTTTTTTTTTCCTCTTCAACAGGATTTTTTTAAAAAAGTATTTTTTTTTCTTTTTCTGTATTTTTCGAGGGATGTTTTTGCAAAAGCTTGTACATTATGGAAATGGCACGAACGTCATTAATACCGAAGACAAAACAATCACGCACAGATTGTATTTTTTTTTCCTACATAGAAGGTATGAACTAAAGAGAAAAAGCTCAACCATTTTATTTTTATTTTTTTATTCCCTTTCTTGTCATGAAAAATAAAAATCGTAATCGATACTTAAATTGGCCTTGATGTCTGGATTACATCATTAAAGATACATGTGCGCGTGTCATTTGATATAAAAACATACTTCATAGAGAAAAAGAGAAGAAAAAAAAAACAGTCCGTCCTGAATATCGTAACAGTTCACATACACAATTACAATTGGAAATTAAGTTTGATATATTTTTTCACTGCTTTCTCATTTCATTAAAAAGAAAAAATAAGAAAAAAAAAACATGTAAGGAATTATTAATTTAATCGGTTTGCATATTTATTTATACAAATATTATTGCCAAATGAAAGTTATCTATGTAAATAACGTCTTATATTATCACGTATTGGATTCATATTTGCCAAATAATTATCATTTAGAAAAAGCACAGTACAATAATTATTGTGTAAAATATTAGCTAAACAGGTTATAAAATTACATTTTTTAAATGTTTCTACTACTAACCACAGTTAATTTCAAATGTGATGGCTTCAGAGAATCTTTTCATTCTTTTTTTTTTTTTTCTAATTTTATGATCTTCAATTGTTGCCAGATCATGTTTATTGGTTCTTGAGATATGTCCATCTCGGGAGACTAAAAATCCCAGTGGCCACAAACCCCCTAGTAGAACATACATGTTTTATACGTTGATAAAACCGTTTAATATCCGTCTTTTCAACGATTTATTTAAACCAAGAAACGTTGAATCTAGGGAAGTGAGTGAAGATGTACTATTCTTTGTATATAATGTCTCTTCTTGTGTGAAACACTATGTTTGTTCCTTCCATTTTCAAAAAAGATTACTCTGACCATACTAACCCACTTACGCTTACTCGGCATGAAACTGCCGGAAAATTTCTTATAATACGTCAAAAATGCAAAAACAAGTAAAATGGAATATTTATTCATCAGCAGTAACAAGAAAGAGTAATGAACTCGTTGTTTACGAATTGAGCTTTATCTGTTTTCATACTGTATATATTTTTGACGTTCCTTGTCATCGAGGTTATCTGTTTTTAGTAATTCAATAATAATTATTAATAAATAAAAACACTTGAATTGGTTTACAGCACGGTTTTCCAATATGAAGATTATTTTGTGTCAACTGCTGTCTATACAGTATTGTCAATCGTTACGCAGTTTTCCCCCTTATTTTCATTCGAAACGATCCTCTTCAACAAAACGAGACGAGTTGAGCTGGTGACTTCTGCTTTTCTCTCTCACTGTCTCGATCTCAAATGGGTGGTGTGGGTGTACAGGGGCGTATTGCGAGGGGGCTCTCATCTGACGGTGTTCCCCTAACTGGGAAGGGTCGCAAGCAATGGCGTAGAAGAGAAGAAAAGGGTCGAGACAAGCAGATAAAAACAAAAAAAAATTGTCGAAAAAAAAGAAGAAGTCCGTGACAACTCCGTTTCTTCTTCAGCTTCGTTCTCTTCCCCCCGTGTGCCCCCCTATCAGTCCATCCAACATCAAAAGACAAATGACGATCGTGACGATTCGAGTGACGTATACAAGCGACAGCCAACTTTCTACGTTCTTCATTTTTTTTTCTTCCTCGCATTGCTTTGCTTTCAGTCCCTTCTTCGTCGCTTGTTTGTCCACGGTCGAAAAATATCTTGGAATTCTTGCTGTTGCTCCCTTGTTTCATGGTACACACACGGAGACGTGTCTATGCTGATGTTTATGTTATGCTGAGTTCGAAGGACAAATTCTTTCTTTATGTAGCTCACATTTATTTTCTGGGAGAAAAACGATGCGACACAAAACTTTTTCTTTTCATTTAGAGGTGCAACTTGACCTCTATTTATTTTTTTCATGCTCTATTTAGCACTGGCAAATTACGCTGGCAACGGTCATGATGCATAATTTGGAGTTTGAATCCTGGTTAAGGGAATAGCTACTCGTAGAATTTTAGGCGTAAAAACTTATTTCATTGAATGCAATCGAAGTGAGTCACTGTAGTGGTTGAGTAGGTAACATGACGACTCCTTTGCAGCAGTCCTTTTTGCCAATTTCTCTCCTATCAAGTGAAACGCTTCTGCGAAATGCTGACGCTTTTCTATTATGTTTGTGAGGTTCATGTCTTTGTATCCTGTACCGAGGTTTCCCACTTCAACTTATTATTACGAATACTCGAAAGCGATGACTTACCAGTGACGGACGTATGGAAGAATATATTTCGTAATATTTCCAGTTTGGAAAGGAAATATAAAATGTGGATTGGCCAAAAGGTATATCGAATGGCAATCCACGTTGTGAAGTTGCATTATTTCAGGCGAATGCACGAATATAATTTGGTATACCTCAGCGCGAACCGATTTCGTGAGCGAGACGTAGCTACATTTTAGTGAACAATATAGACTTGGCTCACTTGTTAGAGTGTACGGAAATCAGAATACACAAAACTGATGCAATCACATTTTGAATAGTTCTGTTGCTTCCTACGTAACAGAAAGGGCTTAGCAATAATCCCTTCTCATACAGAATGACAACGCACCAATTCACAAAGCAAGGATTGTGATCGACTTATTTATAGAGGGGGTTCAATGAGATGAAATGGTCTGAACAGACTCCCGATCTCAATCCCGTAGAGCATTAGAGCACAGACTGAAGAATGGAATACAATTCCCAAGGAAACGTTCAGGCAACTGATAGAAGGTCTCCCAAGCAGAGTCCATACTGTGATAAAGAGCGGACCAGCGCTATATTAATTGGCGAGGTTGCCGAGATAACAATCTGACGATATGACGCGTGGTCGAGCGGAGGCGTTTTTCTTTCTCCTTTTTCTGAAAGAGAGCGTCAAAACAAAATAGAGATTCCAAGAAATTTGACTGTTTTCTTGGAATAAGAGAATTTTAGAAGTCGTTTGAGAGTTATTAAAGAGGTACGTGGGAACTTGTGACGGTCGAAAGCTTGATAGCTACCCAATCAATTAGTTCTGGTCTGAAATCAGAAGTTCCTTTTCTTAGATTGAAGAACATTCTTTATTTGCTTATAGAGATATTATAAATTTTGAGTTTGTGAGCTGAAAGTAAGACGTTTAGGCTTTAGAAACAGTTTCTATGTTTGAATAAAAGAATGTAGCAGTTCAAGGTGTTATAGGTCAGGAGTTTTGCCTTATGAGTTTATGTTTTTAGAGAAATGTTGTGAAGTTTGGAATTTAGGAAAGGCAAAGTTTCGGCCAGAAGTCACCATGGCTTCCATGACGGCGACTTGGAACTGCAGGCAAGCTTCGACGGTGGTGATGGTGGTGGAGCTGCACCTCTACAGCTCTTGGTGGTCAGTGAGTTCGAAGCGCGGTAACCGACTTTCAGTAAAACTTCGGAAGGACCAGACACAGGTACCGGGAATAACGAGGTATTTAGGTCGTTGAGGATTTTAGCTTTCTGTAGATAGGATTAGCTTGGTTTTAGGAAAGCGACGCTAGCGCGACGCAGAAGGAATCGCTTAAGGTTACATGATTGTGTCTGGTGTTGGACTGGTCTCTGAATTTCCTAGTCTCAGAGTCCATCTTTTGTACTCCAACTTTCCCGTAGTTCCCGAGATTCTCGGAGAGGAACGAGATATCTCTAGGGCGGAGTAAAACTGTCTCTGTTTCTTCAATTATCCAATAATTTGGTAATTGGGTGGATACGATTCTAATCGTGAAGATTGGATACGTAGTGACGTCATAGAGACAGTCCTCAGTCAGCTGGATGTAAGTCTCAGCTCGTTCTACTTTGCCGAAGGGCTCGTTGTAGCGAAGTCTAGTAGTGACTTGCGCATGCGTACTTACTTCTGGTTCGTTACTTCCGTAGACGCAAGGAGAGGTAATTCTAGAAAACTCACACTCCGGTAACTTCCACTTGTGGTCATTGGATGGTCCTCCATCTGTAGTGGGAGATTATGGTTCTCTTCTAAAAGTATTCCTTCATTGGCCTGGTTTTGCCTTAGGCATAATGGAGTAGGAATCATCTCGTGGGAAATAGGTTTTGGAATTTGGGATTATGTGTCTTGAATTTCAAATGTGTTTAACGAGCCTGTATCTTACTGTCAACTTCTACATCTTTGAAACATTACAATACGGGAAACATAAATTTGATTCACAACTTAGCATGGTAGGAGGTTACATTGGTTACACTCAGAACAAGAAGTTTACAGATAAAAGAATCTTGGTAACACAATACAATTTCTGTATGGTTGACACATGTAACATATGAACGTTGTACACCTATAGTTATATCTTGCTCAAAGAATCTCTGTGTTGGATACAACATAGGGAAATACAAATCACACAAAAATATAAATTTGACATTTCCTCCAGTGAGACATATCCTTTCTTATTTCAAGGATTATTTTAACAATAGATACACAGAATGAAAAAAGAAACAAAAAAAAACATAAACGTTGCATTTATGAAAGAAGTATAAAAAATATCATTTCCGAGAAAGCTCAAATATATGTTCGTGGGAAAGGGTTGATTTCAATCGAAAGCAAAAGTTTATACCGAAAGCAAAAGTGACTAAACTGTCCTTGACTATATGAATTGAAATGGTTAAATTAAGTCCAGAACAAAATTATGACTCTTCGATGCTGTTTTGAAGAAACACAACAAAAATATAAAAGAAGAGGGGTTTCTTTCTTAGATACGTGGATAGGAACAGAACGAATGAATTACAGTCCTCCTGGGGTGTTTCCAGAATCTACCTGAGGTTGGGGAGAAAAAGAAAAGAAAAAGAGAACTTTCGTTTTCTTTCTGGAGTTGACATTGAAATAAAAAGCAAAAATAACGTTCAATTGTAGTTTGCAAGTGAACAAGGAGAAAACAATTCAAATTGCAAAGAAAAAAATGAGGGTGCAATTTGAGCTTACTACATCTCTCCCTTGCCGAAGAAAAAATTTTACAACTGAAGGGAAGTAAAATTTTTGAACTACCCTCGTACATACGAGAAAATTTTTTCGCTGCGAAGTTAAGCGTGAAAAATCTATGTTTAGTAAATCATTTCAATTTCAAAA
>JAGDQP010001508.1:0-40135 GCA_022664845.1 Lepisma saccharinum
CTATTAAAATCGGACAATTCGTTCGAAAGTTATCGTCGTTTTTACATGCCTACGCTCAAAGTAGGAACAAATACTCGGATTCGTGGGAGTTCCCCTTGTCATAAGGCTATCAAAAACAATTGGTGTCTGATGAAAGCAAAGGGGAACGTTTTAAAGTAAGTTCCATCAAAATCGGACAATCCGTTCTAAAGTTATCGTCGGACTTCACAGACAAACAGACAGACGGACGGACAGACAGCACAATCTGTAATATGGAACTTCGCACTCAAAATTCTTAAGGTTTGTTTCAATGATTCTCGGAGTTTAAATATTACACGAAATTTCGACAATCTCAAATAAATTTTCAAATCCGAAGTTCGATAAATCTTCAGCCCTATCGAGGTTCCTTACCTCTAGTTATATCAGAAGCTGTCTCCATTCAGAACTTTAATTTAAACCCTCGAAACCAGATGCAACATTCAGCATTCTCTTTTTTTCCGCCTGTTTGTTGGCACAATCGCTAAAGTGACGGTTTGTAGGCTAATGATATCCTGGATTCCAATACCGTTCGGGTGATGCATGTTTTCTCTTCCTCTCTCATCCCCTCTCTCTTATCTGACAAACTATTTAAGCCTTGTACATAAACATTGGACTTCGACTTGTGGGAACAAAACTTTTCTTTCACTTCATTTCAAGGGAGGCAACATTTAAAGTGAACACCCTGCATATATGTAGTACATATTATGTACAACTGTGATGACCTCGAATGCACTGATTCTTACAAACACTCCGATAATCCCGAACTTTTCAAAGTATTCAAACTACTCGATAAATGCGATCGTATTGAGATGTTTCAATATTTGCTGCTTTCAAACAATTCGATACTCTCGAACACTTCGAGTGTCTCAAACACTTCGAGTGCCTCGAACACTTCGAGAGTCTCAAACACTTCGAGAGTCCCGAAAGTTCCATAATTCGATAAAATTAAAATTCGTTATCGAAGAAACGGTTTTGAAATTTTATCGAATTGTTATCTATTACTCGATTATCGAAACAGCCCTATAGGGAGCAAAAGTGGATTCTGATTACATAAAGTAAGATAGTTTATGTGGATGGCCCAAAACCATACTAAATTTTCACTCCATCAAGTTTCCGCCGTCGACGCCATCTTGGTAAAATGGTACCAAAAAACAGTTTTTGCAAACATCTCGGCTCCCTTGCATTGTAACGCAAAAGTTATTATTACCAAAAGGAAAGAACGCAAAATTTTCCACAATTAAGGTCATATGCATTTTTTCGTAGAATCAATAATTTCGATGAAACAGTCCTCGAAAAGTGATATAGTTCCTTTCATACCTAGAGACAGTACTTATTCATTTATTTTCAGATTTTATTTCAAGTGACTGTTTTAACTTTCTGCATATCACTTCACATTCATTTGTCAACATTTTCCAATATTATTTCAACAGAGGGCGAACACATTCTTGAGATAAAGAATTGTTGTTAATCAGAAGTATGAAGAACGAGTTGACTTCGCAAACACACACAACATGCAGAAGAAGGTGGCAAAGCTTTGCAAAAGATTTGGTAACAGAATGGAATGAAAACAGACAGAGGAGTGGTAATGGAGAGCAGTTATGTTGCCCACTGAACATTAGGTATATATAAAATAGACTTGCTTACTTGGATATTTCAGGACCATAATCTAGTTCACGTATTCATATATTTCTTTGGCACTCTGATGGCAATATAAAATTTACCAAAGCGCGCACAAAGATTATTCTTTGCTCTCAATCTGTTTGTTAGGTCCCAAGTAGTATATTCCGAAAATTTCTGATCGCGGAAACTTAGAAAACTGGCAGAAAATTAGTCGAAACTGTCCGTCTTTGAGCAGGGTAGATGAAGGGGCCAACAACATTTTGGTTCGAAATTGCGCTAAATCTGTTTGTCAGGTCCCCCAAGTAGTATATTGTTAAAATTTCAGACTGCGGAAACTTAAAAAACCTGGCAAAAAATTAGTCGAAACTGTCCGTCTTTGAGCAGGGTAGATAAAGGGGCCAACAGCATTTTGGTTCGAAATTGCGCTTCAATCTGTTTGTCAGGTCCCAAGTAGTACTGTATATTCTGAAAATTTCAGAAAGCGGAAACTTCAAAAACTGGCAGAAAATTAGTCGAAACTGTCCGTCTTTGAGCAGGGTAGATAAAGGGACCAGCAGAATTTAGTTCGAAATTGCGTTTAATCTGTTTTTCAGGTCCCAAGTAGTATATTCTGAAAATTTCTGACCGGGGAAACTTCAAAATCTGGCAGAAAAGTAGTCGAAAATGTCCGTCTTTGAGCAGGGTAGATAAATGGGCCAACAGCATTTTGGTTCGATATTGTGCTCAATCTATTTTTGCGATCTCTCGAGCTGAAATTAATTAATCTGAATGAGGGAAATTCATCAGCCCTAATTATAACAACGTAACAACAAATCATTTGGAGAGAACTGCGAAAGAGATTGAAATCAATCAGAGTCTATGTGAACAAAAACGGGGAACATATTGAGTTTGCACCTTCCTACACAGACCAATATATATACTTTCGGAATGTGGTCCATCGACTGAAAAAGAACGTTCCTCCAGATGTACAGGCAATGTTCCAGCACAAATTAGAGGATATTTGTTCTGTCTATCCTGGTTTACTTGGTTCGCGTGTATCGAAACCTTCGGATATGATTGCCGAAACAGAAGTATTTCCAATTCATCAACAAGAAAACGACAATGATGTTGAGAAAGGCACAGAATACTTGGAAGAATTGTCTGATTTTGAGAAGTCAACAACTTGCAGTTCTCTCTCTTCATCTGAACAACAGCTACAAAACTCAATGGACGACATTTTTCAAAATATTAGACAAACTTATCAACACTGCAGTGGAGATATTGTCATCCTCTCAGCCTTCACGGACAACCTAATGCCACAACTGTGTTTCTTAGATGCTGTGTTTGCCACAATCGAAAATGAGGATCAGATTTTTAACACCACTGCACCACCACATGATTTGAAGGACACAACAGATCAACATAAAGAATATAATGTAATCAAAGATACTAACCACAAAAGACTGTTTGAAACAATTGCAAATAGCGCGGATGATAATTGTCTTTTTAATTCAATAAGCATCTTACTTTTCAGTACTAGTGATAAATCAAACCACCAAAAAATGTTCATAATTAGGAAAATGTGACAAATAGAAGTCGTAAACAATCCTTACAATTTCTATTTTTAGATCCTAGCGGTACTTTGGTCTACTTTAGGCCCGTCAAAGGCCCTGTTCTTTGATGACCAGGTTTTGTGTAACGGTACTGTGTTAGTAGGTCAGCTCATCATAGATCATAGCCATCTAACTTTAGAGGTTACCTGCTGCTAGATCTTTCGAGAATTTTCCAAACGGTTTGATTACGTATGAGGCTTGGTATTAAATTTCCGACGTACGTGTGTGCAGGAATGGAACTCAAAACTGTTTGCACTGAAGTGCTCGTAAGACCTGGTTTTAGTTTTATTTCTGGCAGGAAAATAATATTATTATAAAGTGCCCCTTAGACCCGCTTATAAATACATCCCCGGCTTAAAAATTAAAATAAATAATTATTTTATATGTGAAACAATTGTATAATACAAATGAAAGCATTTTAATACGAAAGAGAGACCATCTAACGACCACCGGGAATTGAACTCGTAACTGCTTGCACTAAAGTGCCCATGGTGCCCTACCACCACTGGAAATTGAAACTTAAACTGCTTGCAATGAGATTTTAGCATGTATTGTTATTAGAATATTCGAGATTGTTCGTTGCGTTGGCCACATAATATTATCTTGATATTGAGCCTCCTCACAGCACTTTAATGGCGTCACCCCTGGATTTAAAATATTTATATGAATTTACTTTGTATGCTTATAAATAAATAAAATAATTAATAGAAGAGAAATGGAAGCATTTTAATACGAAACAAGGGTCCATCTGAGGACTCCCTCCACCGAAAATTAAACTCGTGACTGCTCGCATTAAAGTCTTTAAGGAGCCCGTAAAAGACAAATGAAAGCATTTTAATACGTAACAAAGGTCCATCTTAGGACCCCCTCCACCGAAAATTAAACACGCAACTGCTTGCACTTAAGTGTTCATGGTGCCCTACTACCACTAAAAATTGAAACTTAAACTGCTTGCACTGATATTTTAGCATGTAGTGTTATTAGAATATTTGAGAATGTTCGATGCGTTAGCCATGTAATTAACGTAAATTACGTTAACCACGTAATTTTGATATTGTGCCCCTCACATCACTTTTATAGTGTTACCACTGAGTTTAAAATAGGTATATGAAGTTACTTTCTATGCTTACAAATAAGTGACAAATTGTAGAAGACAAATGAAAGCATTTTAATAGAAAAGAACCCCCCTTCACAGAAAACTAAACTCGTAAGTGTTCGCACTAAAGTGCTCATGATGCCCTATTACCAGTGGAAATACCAAAAATTAAACTCGTAACTCCTCGCATTAAAGTGCATAAGGAGCCCTACTAATACTGTGAATTGAACTCGGGATTGTTTGCACTGAAGTTTTAGTGTACTACGACCTAAGTTACGCAGAATACTTAAGTAAATAATGATAGTAATAATAAAGTTATACAGTTTTATACATTAGGGGACTAATGAATGTAAAAGGAAAGAATCTTTATTTATGTTACCTGAAATAGACAGAATTCTAGTGCTATCTTTTTCACAGCTGAACTAAAACTAAATAAAAGAAGTGGGAGTTTACATAACGGTTAACAAAAATTTCTGTGTTACGTGTTGTAGTAAGAAAAGAATTCATTCTGTTGGTGGTGAACGTGACATTAATCATACGTTCTTAACGGTCGCACATAGAAAATCAAACTTAGTATTTCCCTATTTCTTTTTCTGTGAAATAGTTTAAAATATTTCCGGTTTACGTGCGTATTCTAACGTCTCACAGGGCAAAAGAAAGTGTTGCGTGCACCTTTTTGTTAAAGTGTAAATAATTATCAAATGTTACTGATCAGAGCATAGTGACCATTTCGAACGCAAGGGCTCATTTGTCTCGATAACCGTCTAGCGCTGCCCCTAGACGAGAAGAACATCAATCATCTGTCCTAAGTTGCAAAGTGTTATGGCGTCTTCCCGCATCTCGCTTCCATCTCATCAGCTATCATCGCTAGGAAATAAGATACTCATCCTAAATGAATGATTATGAGAAAACTCATAATGTCCAATCAGGTATATTAAACAATAAAGTAAGATAAACAAAACATCTTAGCCCATCCAACGTTACCAACGTTAGACTTAACTGAGACCGCTTGTTTATAACACGTTTGCGGTACTGTCTGGGACTCGAACCGCGCGCCGGGAAAGTGATTTCAGTACGTAACAGGCCGTTGTAAGCCGAACCGTCGTTCGCAACCCGAGCCCCACGCTGGGAAAACGTTTTTGATACGTAACCGGCGGTAGTAACTGAACCGTGCGTGTTTGTAACCGGGCCGCTGAAAGCCGCTCAGTAAACTGTATTTCGCTTGCTGTTGCGCCGCCGAACCGGGCCGGGAAACGTATGCTACCATGCCGCAGGATGCTGTTCCTGTAATAATTAAGGTTTCATATTATGGAACGTCTAAAAATTTTGCAGAAAACTTGCAGTATAGATTAGAAGAAAACTTGCCGGGGAAAATTTCCTGCAAAGATAGTGAGATAAGTTTACAGAGGGTGTATGCGTTTCTTTAACATCTAGAAAGTGCTTCCTGAACACTTCTACTATAGTTTAGAACAAAATTGTCCTGGTAATTTTCTTCTAAAATATACTGTAAACTAGTCTACATTTAAAGAATATCATTAAAAGAAAAGTATATTGATAACACTGAGTTTAGGTAATACACTATGTTCCTAAGTTTAGATAAAACTACGGAAAGAAGGCTAATCAGTTTTATTTCTCGTATTTTAAATGTGGTTTTCCAGAGTTTTCTTTAGTTTTACATGTTAAGTACAAACACGGTACCGTAATTAATGCTGTTACCGCTACCTCCCTCATCCTTAACTACTTCAGCAGTAATTATAATAAATTGAAAAGACGCTCTGTGCATTGGTTGGTAACTTAGAAAACTTTCATATTCTGCAGTTTAATTTCATTTATTTATTTATTAAAAATAAAAAGTGCCCTCCGTAGATTCACCCTGCTTTTTAAACCACCCCTTTATGCATGGTATATAACTTAGAAAAATCAAATTTAAGTAGACTGTAAATTAAAAAGAAAATATACTCAATAAACTAATAATGTAGAAAGTGACCATAGCTCAGTTGCTAGAGAGTTGACTTAGCCATTGAAAGGGCTTGGGGAGAATTGCAGAGGCTGCCCATCCTGACTGAAATTTTTGCATAATTGTCCTCACACACACAGATAAATGTCGGGATGGTATGTATAATTAAACGTTTTAACATGCTCTCCTCACTTCAGGGTGTGCTAGAAGGCGGTCAAAGAAAATTGGACAAGTTATTTTAAATGTATTTATATTTAATTTCATCCCCTTGTTTAATTATTTGGAGAAAATTCCTGCCCCATTCTATTTCAGAGTAAGCCTTAAATACCTAAATGCTATAAGTAAACTTAAATTCAAAGACTACTGATATATCAGTACATGGTCTTGAATTATCATGGCGTTGGGCTGTAGACACTTTTTCTGAATATGGAAAGTACATATCACTCCTTGGAAGGTGTTACTATTTATAAAGCATTTGCTGATTTATATGCCGGGTAATAAAAATGTTGTGAGCCACTGCTTTACAGACCTTTGATAAGCGGTAAGTTTAGCCTAGAAAAGAGGTAAAATACATCTTCTATTTCCTTTGTATAGTCATCATAATATTCAGTTGTTTTCTATCCACTGCTGAATGAAGACCTCCCCTTTTCTCTTTGCACATGTTTCAGTCTGCCGCTATTCTCATCCATGTATCTCCTGAAAACGCTTAATTTTATCTACCCATGTTGCATTAATCTAAAATTTTTAAAATAAACGCTTGTCAGTGTTACTTATAGTTTAAGCTCTGCGCCTGCGCGAGAGTGGGCAACGGCTTGTTTTAATGAGTCTCTCTTAGACGCTGGTGTAAACGTCAGTGGGATTGTAACTACCTAGTTAAATTGAGACTTGTAAGGTTTATATTATGATCATTATCATATTCAGCCATTTTCTATCCACTAGTAGATGAAGACCTTCCACGTTTTCTTTGCACATGTCTTGGTCTACCGCTATCCTCATCCATGTAGCTCTTGAAAAACTCTTAATTTCATCTATCCATGTTGCATTAATCTAAAATTTTAAAACAATCGCTTGTAAGTGTTACTTATAGTTTGAGATCTGTGCCTGGGCGAAAGTGGCCAACGCTTTGTTTTATTGAGCCTCCCTTAGATGCTATTTTAAACGTTAGTGAGATTGGTAATACCTTATTAAATTAGCACTCTCAAAATTTATATCATGATCATTATCATATTCAGTCGTTTTCTATCTACTGAGAGATAAAGGCTTTCCCCTTTTCTTTGCACATGTTTCGGCCTGCTGCTATCCTCATCCATGTAGCTCTTGAAAATCGCTTAATTTCATCTACCCATCTTGCATTTGGACGTCGTCTCAGTCTCTTTTCTCTAAGAATCGAATGTAGTACATTTATCGTTCACTTTCCATCTGTTCTTCTACCTATGTGACTGGCCCATCTCCACTTCATTCTCTTCGCAATCTTGATTACATCTTCTACCTTTCTTTGTACGGAAACCCATTCATTTGTCTTCCAATGTCTCCTAGTTATTAATAACATGCATCTCTCCATTGCTCTATGAGTGACTCTTAATCTTTAAGTCGTTTGCGCATTAAATGTTCAACTTTGTACAGCCGTATATCATTATAGGTAAGACACACCGATTATAAACTTTACACTTCAAACACATTAATAATTTGCTTTGAAACTAAAGTGTAGTTTTCCGTACCAAGATTTATATCATGATTATCATCATACTCAGCCATTTTCTATCCACTGCTGGATGAAGGGCTTCCCCTTTTCTTTGTCCATGTCTTACACCTTCGCTATCCTCATCCATGTAGCTCCTGAAAACGCTTAATTGATCTACACATGTTGCATTAAGCTAAAAATTTAAAAACATATGCTTCTTAGAGTTACTTATAATTTGAGCTTTACACCTGCGCGGGAGTGGGCAACGCTTTGTTTTCATAAGCTTCCCTTAGACGCTAGTGTAAACGTCACTGAGATTGGTAATACTTAGTTAAATTGACACTCCGAAGATTTATATTATGATCATTATTATATTCAGCCATTTTCTATCCACTGATGGATGAAGGCCTCCAACTTTTCTTTGCACATGTTTCAGTCTGTGGCTATCCTCATCCATGTAGCTCTTGAAAACACATAATTTCATCTACCCATCTTTTGAAAATAAAGTGGAGTTTTTCGAAAGAATGAACTCCACGGCACGTATAAGTTTATTTAAGTAGCAATGTTGGTATCCTGGTAGTCTGTAAATCAAACCCAGGCCCCTGACTTTTTTTATAGGACTAACCGTTGCCGTTACAAATTGTATTTCCTCCTCCGGGTCTGCGATGGATTTTATATTCTTTCTCTTTAAATGTTTATCAGTTTTCCATCCGTTTAATACAGGAGATAATAACGTGCACCAAAGGTGTAAGACAGAGAAAAAAATCACATCCTTACTACTCAGGACATAATAATAAGAACCAAAGGTAAAAATAAATATATTTGGCTATTACATCTTCTTGCTTATTAAAATGGTGTTTCTTAATGTATTAAATAAGAAAATAAGAGTAAATAGAAACTGTTTTAAGGAAAGCATTCGTGAATTTCTTCTATTTCTTCACACTATCAGTCTCATAAGAACTATCTTATATAAGACTTTTCTATTTTTATCTAATTAATATAGACAGTTTCAAGAACACAGTAATTTAATTAGTAAAATGAATTCATTTGTTTATTTTCTAATACGTTTTCATTACGGCCCGCGCTAGCAAAAAACTCCTGTCCCGCGTCATTCCTTTTCTTGCAGTAAAGCGTCCCGCCCTGAACTCATTTAAAATTAAAGGTTTATCTCATACATCATAACTAAATTGAATTCGTAAAGTAAATATCTTTATATAAGTTAAGTATGTTAAATATTATATACACAAGTGAGATAGTTTATATTTACGTTTTTAAGGCTGCAGATCACCCCTGCCATCTTGGTACGCACTTTCCATTGATTAACATGGGAATTGTTTTAATCAGTTGGCTATGGTGATGAAGTAGACAAGATCGAACTTCGCCTTTAATGAAACAAAGTAAGAATATATTTATCTTTAAAAAGTTCTTTTTAACTTTGTACTTCACTGCAGCCAGAGGCGACGTTAGGTGAGCGCGGGGCCTAGGGCAATAATGACCCCGTGGGGCCAAGTACAAGTAAAAATCGCTGAGCGCCGAAATGTTACATCTAAAGCCGATAAAGCAGTAAGCAACTTCCCCCTAAATGCTTCCTCTCACTTCTTCCTTTCATTCCTAACCCTAAATTTATTACTAAATATTCTCTTTTTTAATGAAGAAAGGTTTCTATGAAAAAAAAAAAAATCCGACATAATTTATTTAAAGAAAGTACAATATATTTTAAAAACTGCATTGCTAATTACAAGTGCTTCTTTATTCATTTCCATTTCGCATGGATACTATACAAACTAGTTTATTTGTAAACTTTTTTTTTTTACAAATCAACTTTTATATCATTGAGTAAGAAAAATATCAAGTCGGAACGCGGGACCTGGGGCGGTAGCCCCAGTTGCCACCCCCAAACGCCGCCTCTGGCTGCACCAATGCTTTCTAAGCACCCGTTGTATTGTGTTGAAGTAACCTCGTACCTAATAATGATTATAATTTCCTAATGATGAATGTAAATATATTTGCTTCTACGCTAAAAAATTAAGAAACGAGAATGTGGCGAAGAACATAACACAACCTACCGACAGATACAATCAGGCGCACAGTGGTCACGGGAATTATGGGAAAGCGCGACGTGCTTTGTTTAAACATTCATATCTCCGCAACTAGTGGTCATACCTATACAATATATACGTCATTGGAAAGATAAAAGTTTGCTTCAAAAGATTTCTATCAAGTTGTTGCAATATCTGCGATACCCAGCATTCCAGAGCACAAAGAAGAATACAAAAGAGATTATTTATGGATTATTTTAGTTGTTTTAACAAATTTATTCCTTTGTGTGAGAGCACATGATGTAGAATTAAAATAATGAGCATCTCAAAATAAAGCCCTTTCCTTTCTCTTTCAATTGAGCCCTATTTGAACTCCGTAGGCCTATTCGTTTGGAATTGAGAGCGATTCCAGCGATTCCTTGCCTTTCTCCAGCGCTCCAGCAATTCATAAGCCTGGAATTCCATGAAGCGCCTATGGGAGACTAGGGGACTTTTGATATGTTGTTCAGGACATCCAATAGAACAAATGTGTCAATTTTCAGCTTTGGCTTATTTTTCGCAAGGTTCAAACCTAAAATGACTGGTCTATCGGAGGTGTTACCATGGGCGTAAGCACTATCGCACAAAACCCCGCGATGCGAGGGCGACTCTTCCAAAGGAACCATTCATTCTTGCCTCTCACTGGGCCGAATCGACCTCCCGCTTTGGGTATTCTCTTGCGGGGGGGGGGGGGGGTAAAAAAAGCTACGCCTCCGCGTGGGGCTTCCACACAGAATACAAAAATTCCCAATTCATTGTAGTTAATTAAAATTTATACAGAAAATCATGTTTTCAAAATTAACAATAAATACTGTGGGGATCCGAAATTCGCGATTATTAATGGCAATTGTATCAAAACAGCATCACCCCGGGGGAAATCTGATTGTACCTTATTGTAGCTCAAGATATCTACAAATTTAGAAAAAGGGAAAACAGTACAGTCTCTTTTATTTTTCAAGAAAAAATATTTGTTTACATACTGTATTTGCTTTTAGGTCAGTCCACTTGAAATCGTCCAGCTTGGTTGCTGGACTTCTTTCAAAATATTGTATTTTTTTAAAATAGTTATATCACTTACATAAGAATAGTTCAAAACAGGTATTCTTTTATTTTAATTCCAATCCATTAATTAATGGAGGCCATTTTTTGCATTGCGGCACATGCCAAAATTTATGTTTGAATTGTAACATCTCCTAACTGATTTACCATAGAACATTCAAACATAGGGCATCCTTCTTTCCTTTAAGGTCTGCTTGATAATTTTAGTCCTCTGCATGAAAATCCTAAAAAGAAATCGAAATGGTATCCAAATGTGATTGTCAAGATAGAAACTGACGGTGCTTTCCGCACGAACGGGATTAAATATCAATGTTGATTTTTTGTACAATGTTACGTATTAAAGTATATTGAAGATGTACAGAATATGAAGGCTGATATATGCTTCCTTAATTTTTTTTAATGAATTTTTGAACATTCAAAAATTCGTATTTTCTTCATATTGCAGATCCAATATGTCTGGTCGGACAAAATATAGAAATCTAATTTAAGCACACGTTATACATTTATGGCAGGATCAACTACGGTAGAAATTCCAACTTTGATATTTAAGTTTCAAGAGAGTACAAACTTGCAAATTGGAGATGACGTGCACACTTTGGTAACTCGCATAATACTCCAGTTAATAGAGAGCTAGGGGTGTTCGATAAGGCTGAGGACATATCGAACTTTGGGTGTGAAAATTTATCGAGTTGTCATCGGTTACTCGAAACCGTTCGAGTATTTGAAATTATAGAAGTTTCGGGTATTATCGAAGTTTTGGGTATTATCGAAAGTTCTAGTATTATCGAAGTTTCGGGTATTATCGAAAGTTCTAGTATTATCGAAGTTTCGGGTATTATCGAAATTTCGAGTATTATCGAGGTTTCGGGTTTTATCGAAAGTTCGAGTATTATCGAAGTTTCGGGTATTATCGAAATTTCGAATATTATCGAAGTTTCGGGTATTATCGAAAGTTCTAGTATTATCAAAATTTCGTGTGATTTTGAAAATTTGATTATTACAGAAATCTCGGGTATACTCGAAACTTCGAATATTATTTGTCTGTGTGTGTGTGGGGGGGGGAAGGTCTGCGCCAGGGCACAAGATAGAGCGATGCGATTTTGCACACACTCTAAGTTAGTGCCACAGACAACAGAACCGGCACGGTAAAAGTTGTCAGTCGCACCATTTCATTTCAAGATGGTGGCCAAAAGAAAATGGAGGTCAAAGGGAAAGTGACGAAGTATGATCGCGCTAATATTCTAAACGAGTGATTCTTTTCACGATTACAGACTGTATTCACCTACAGGTTATAGGCTTATAATTTCATGGGGCCGCGGCCCCCGGCGGGCGCCAAAGAGAATGTTCGAAAACGTAGAAGAACGTTTCAAGGTAGCGGCAAAGAAGAAAATGGCGGGCAACAAGATGGCGGCAAAAACGAAAATGCGAACACTGGCGGAAGGGCGAGCCTTGCTTGGTTTTCACCCACATGCAGCAAGTATTTGGTGAAAAGAGATCTTTTGTAATCTAATTAAATTTAGCTTTCTGTTACCATTCCATTATTCACCTTTTTGACTTTAATTAAAATTTAATTTGGTTGTATAACTTTAAACAATTATAAAACATATCAATAATTTGGCATAAAATGTACCTACTTCACATATCTTATATAAAACCATGAAGACACAAAGAAGAAAGAAAAAAGCTAAAATATACCACTGAAACGTATTAAACGTCAAATGCAAAAATGACTGTACAAGATAAGTGATTGGATTTTTGTTTCGGAAAAGAAAGAAACAATGATAGGCGTTGTGTGCAGGACATTGATAAGATCATATTTCTTTCATCAATGACAAACCAAAGAACTGCACGGCCGGCTTTCTTTGAAAGTCCGTTTGCAACGTAATACGAAACAGTTGAGAGAACTCTTGAGGAATAATAGTCTGTTTTTCTTTCCTTAAGAAGTGATCGCAAGTTATGGAATTTGATATGCAAATTGAATTAGAGCCGTATGAAATGTAATGATTACATCTTTACATTAATATTGAGAAGGAAACTTCCGCGTGATATGAATGGGAACGTAAAGACAATTCACATTTACATATTTTCCAAAAGTTTAAAACGCTTCAAAATTTTCCAATTACCAGACGACGCTTTATTGAGGAATATATATAAATGTACTATGTAGGCCTGGTTGTACATTCCCTCAAACAACTTATAGGACTTATAGTCATATTTTAAAACTACAATATAGCATGTTAAATAAAATTTATCAGAATTATACTAATAGTTACAAGACTTCTTCTAGTATGAAACAACATGAACAAAAGCATTAAATTATTATTATCGACATTCATGAAAATAAAGCTTATAGTCTCGATCGAGACGAGAGTCTCGTCTTGAGGGATAAATCTCGGTCTTGGTCTCGTCTCGAGTAAGTCTCGATGCATAGAGTCTCGGTTTCGTCTCGATTCCTGGACCTTAGTCTTGGTCTCGAATTCGAGACGAGACCAAGACTAGTATCGGTCTCGGTACCATGCCTATTGCAGGCTAATATTTATTTTAGGATGAAGAATCCATATTAAAAAATATATTAAAATATTCTTTTAAAATATATAAAAATATAGTTTTTATTTTAGGATAAAGAATATTAAGATATATTAAAAATATTAAAATATGAATATATAAATATATAGAAATATAGGCCATGAAAGTAACAATCGAATATTGTATTGTCACCCGACTTACGTAGCTGTGCAAAATTTCATCATTCTATGACGTAGGGAAATGAACTAAATTAATGTTCCAAGATTTGAGGACATCACGAACCATTGTCAACTAAAGAAAATAATGTAGAAATAATCAATTTGGGAAAGAATATACGAAAACAGCGGGAGTCTGACTTCAACAATGTGCGAAAGACATAAATTATTATGAAGTTGAAAATTTCTTGATCGTGGAAAGCATTCGAAATCTTGAGAGGTTTGAACAATCTGGCATTTTGACTTGACGACAGACTTGACATATTTTGACTTAAAATGAGACAAATGAGTTGGCAGTATCTCCATCTGTAATTAGATGAAGGTTTTTCCTCTGTGTTCACGGAAGAAAATGGTGAAGGCGAAAAAAGGGAAGCAGAAAAATGAAGCTCAGTGCACAATTTTAATCAGGATCCTTCAACATCCTTTGGGAACGCTGAGAGCAATCCTTGACGAGATATGCTTGGAAGAAAAGGCGTTTTGTCGTACGCCATTAGCTGCGTGATGGTCGTCTCGACTTCATAACACTTGAAGCAAATTGTTCATAGTCGCAAAAGCTCCACCCAATTTAAACAACCCGTAGTCGTCTACAACGAGTTCAGAGCTGGGAGAGAAAATTGTACCTTGGGAAAAAAAGTGGGGGAGGAAAATGTAAGGGTTGACAGCGGCCATCTTGGCAAAAGCATTGTCATTAGACAAACATGAGAATCTCAAGAGAATGAAATGAGTCCCATAGTATAACCTCCTCTACCCTTACACTTCCACCCCCTCGCCATACTCGCTCTTCTGTAATCGACTAAGTCCGTACTGAGAGTCCAAATTAGAGACTTTTTCCCTCCCCTCCGTAACTTCTTCCGCCCCCCACCGACACATTCTCTCTTCTATCCAACCTCAACTATATTATCTTCATTAGTCAGCTTCTGTACCTCAGGAGTCCTTTTGCTCTCTCTACGGAATTAAATAGGGCCTAATTCTCTCGCCCTGTGGCTCTTGTTCCAAAATAGAGGAAGGGGTGTTCTTTTTCGTTATTAAAACAGCCTTGAAAGTCTGGCACTCCTGTATTTAATGTACTATATTAAAAGCAACTGCATTGTCACCTTGTGGTCGTCGTTAATTAGGAAGCTTCGTTTAGAACTGTCTGTCGTTCTCACCTATTGTTCTTGTTTCAGCTAGTTCTTCTTTTTCTTCTTTTAGTATGAGAAGAAGGAAAATAATAATTGCTACGTATGCGTACTGCATTATGCTTGCGTCAGTCCCAAATATAGAGTTTGTGTATGGAAATTGCAACAGAGTTATGAGTATAAATTCTGTTACTATATGAACAATATTATTTTCTATCTTTTTAAATTTAATTATCATAGTGTGCGAATTAAATGTAGGAGTAATTTACTGAATGTTGGAGTAACGTGGAACGATAGTCTACTATAGAGTAATGTAATACAAGTTGAAAGGAATTTGAATGTTTTCTTGTATATGTTGTTAGCTAAAATGTTTTGTTATTTATTACTAACAAGTTAACTTAGGGAACTGTAGGCAAGCCGATTTCCTTGAAACTCTGGGAAAGTATTGTGCAAGTAAACACATTTGGAGTCCCGTTTTCCGTTTTGGCCCATAAAACGATTTACAAATGTTTTTAACCAATATTTCCACCTGCAAATCACGAAAAATGACAAAGTTCATGACTATATTAAAACTGTAATAACTTCGTCGAGTGCATCCGATTTGCAAGAATTGTTTTCTAAATTGATGGGAAAACATTCATTGCAATTTGTAGTAGTGAAACCTACTTCCCATCGATTCGGTTATGGTGAAATAGCTTTTCCAAACAATTCCCTAGTACTAAATACCCATGTACTAAATATAATATGGAAATGCCAATAAAAATTAAGTATTTGTATATGTACAGGAAGAATGATGTATAATGTTAATTTAATGTGTCTTATTAGCAAAATTTTGGGAATACTGTAAACGAATTTTGGATTGTTTACAATATATCCCTTATGATTGGAACACGAACTTATGGATAACTCTATATTAACAAAAGTAGATTACGGAATATATATCCAGGTAAATAAATAAATTCATGTGTGCCGAATATCAAAGTTTCATTGTATGTATAATAAATAAGAATATAGCAATTTTTAAATAATTATTTAATGATAGTGTCTGTCAATACACAACAACGTGAAACGACGCTGTAAAAACGCTAAGTTTTTTTTAAAACGCAAAAGTCAATTCCTATATTATATAATTAATTCAAAACTGCTCTTATAGATTTTAAATGAACATTTCGAAATACAAAATAATAATGGAACAAGAAACAATTTTTTTTCTAATTTAGTAAAACGGTCATTAGTGATGTGAATATTTCTTTTCAAAATATTATATACCGATATTGACAATATAACATATTAGCCATATATTAGTAATATATTTTCAATATATCGCCAATATATTACCAATATGTTTTAGTACATGCGTATAGTACTAGGAAAATGCTTGAAAATGCTATTTCACCATAACAGAATCAATGGGGAAGTAGGTTTCACTATAAACTATAATGACAAATTAAACTTGTCAGCCTTATAGAGGATTGTTTCCCCTTCAATTAAAAAAAATCGTGCAAATCGGATGAAACTTGACAAAGTTATTACAATTTTAATATAGTCATGAACTTTGTCATTTTTCGTGATTGGTTAAAAACATTCCTAAATCGTTTTATGGGCCAAAACGGAAAACGAGGCTCCAAATACTTCCACTTGCACTATACTTTCCCGGAGTTTCAAGGAAATCGGCGTGTCTGCAGTTCCGTAGGTTTACTTGTAAGTGAATCCTATAATGCGTTAGCTAATATTATTTACTATCGCGGGTGATTTACGGTACATCGCTGTTTTTAGTTCCTGATTAACGTAAAGGACAAAGTTCCTTCAATAGAAATTTATAAATCATACAGTAATTGTAAAAATTAAAGGTACACTTGCCATTAAATTGCAAATATTGGGATCTGTTTTATTTTAAAAGTAAATATTACGTGAATTTTTACTAATTTCTAAAGAATGCTTTCTAACAAACGTTCTAAAAGCAATACCTTAGGCCTACGTAGGCTTCTTTACAGTGGTGTTTTCAGGCTATCGCTCTTTTCTGTTTAGTCAGTCAGTCGATCTGTCTGTAATAGGCATGGTACCGAGACCGAGACTAAGGTCCAGGAATCGAGACGAGACCGAGACACTATGCATCGAGACTTACTCAAGACGAGACCAAGACCGAGAATTATCCCTCAAGACTCGAGACGAGAATGACACTTGCAACTCGAGACTCTTGTCTCCATCGAGACTATAAGCTTTATTTTCACGAATATCGATAATATTAATTTAAGGCTTTTGCTGGTGTTGTTCCATACTAGAAGAAGTTTTGTGACAATTAGTTTCATTCTGAAAAATTTTATTTAACATGTTATATTGTAGTTTAAAAATATGACTATAAGTCATATAAGTAATAAAGTTATCAATGCCAAAACTATTTTCTGTTGTCTTTCAACAATAATATAAAGTGTTGGAGATTGATTCGGGGACGGATGAATACAGACATTTATTTTCTCCTGCGAATTTTCAGCCCCATACTTTCTTCCTTATCGGTCTTTTACTTCTGTTGACACTCCCCCATTTATATCAGCCTCTGCTATGCTGATACTGTAAAGACTGTAAAGCATACGTCAAGAAACCAAACTGTCTAAACTCTAATATGGGCCTTTTCTTACACCATTTATTTATTATATTTTTAAAAAATGGAAAGATGGGATACAGTAGACGATCTTTTATACGGCACGGTCGGGATCTCGGCCATGCTGGATAACAAATTTTGCCGAATAATCGAACGTCTATAGTCCTAACGGCCACAAAACAGGAAACGCTAAACTTAAGTGAACACTGACAATCACGACAAACACTAAACGAATGGTAACATGGTTACAAGCAGACTTGGGGAGTAAAGTAACACAAGTAACGCGTTACTCTACGCGTTACAATATTTTGAAAGTAACTGTAACGGGTAAAGAGTTACTTTTTCACCAAGTAACGACGTTACTTTTTCATCTCTTGTTTGCAAAGAAACGAACACAATTCCTTGTCAAGAAAGAAATATTTCTTAGAAATTTTCTACATTTTTTCAAAGTCTAAGGTTTAATGTATTTGTAGGTATGCATGTGTTGGGTGTGTATTCCAGGGTAAAAAAAAAAAGGTATTTCCACCAGTTTTCTTTCCACAGTACCAATACAAAAGATGCAAGAGCCGGTGCCAAAGTAATGCGTTACTTTTCAAAACCGAGTAAAGTAACTGGTAACGCGTTACTTTTTGACATTGGGTAAAGTAACTTCTAACGCTTTACATTTTTAAAGTAACGTGCCCAATACTGGTTACAAGGGTCGTAAACATCACTGTATAAAGCGTGCCACAAAGATGAAAAGCAGATGACGAAGAAACTGGCATTTACAGCCAAACGCAGTGGCGCGACGTTGCGGGGAAGGTGAGTGAGCGCCCGAGCACAACCGGAAAAAGTCGAATGCAAGTGGTTCGACCGATGCAGGATAATAGAGCATGCCGGTTTATAAAATGCCGGATAAAAGAGCGCCTACTTTATATGGAAACAAGTAAGTCGGAGTCAGTGGCGGGACACCTCAATGGCACCTCAACTATCTTCTTAGCCCTGGTAGTTCCTGATTTGAAAGTTGTCAACAGACAGACGTAGAGGGGATATAAGAGTGCACGTACGTAGTAATGCCTTAGACACAACAAATGTTTTAACCTATTAATATATGCTTTGCTAGGTTTGTTGGAATGGCATTTTAATTTGATAACACGGCTTATTTGAAATACCAATGTGTTTATTTCAGTTTATATGATTCACAATACGCTATTTGAAAGTAGCGCCTACCGGGAACACCACTCGTTTCTTTTTGCTTTAATGTATGGATGCGCAGCTGTAATCCATACTTATGAATTGGTTCTTTTAAATACTCAAGAGCAGTATTGTAAACTAATTGATTGTACGCACTGTATACTGTTAAAAATTTTGTGAACGTTGCTAGAAATTTTCAGGGAAGTTTCTAAGAATTTTAGTATTTCATGTTGTTTCACTGTAATGGAGGAAAACTCAGATACTTTTCGTATGATTATCTGGATATTTTTCGTTTTCAGTTCTGCACCTGCGCAGAATGGGAAAACTATTTCCTATCGTAGCTGTGCATGCAATGTTGATCAAGAATTTGCTGCCGCCATTTTGTCAGTTCTTATTTTGGTAGAAACTGGAAAATTTTGATTGAATGGGAATTCCGAACCCCTATAACAATTACATAAATGATTAAAATGTGGCATAAGTAATGAGATCAACTTTGTTGATATTTTCGGGATTCAGCCAACATAATTCTAACACTCTATACTGTTTTCTTTTAGCTGGAAATTTCGAGCTGTCAATACGAAGCTAGATATTTCACTAAAGAACTCATGTCAAATCTCCTTTAGACTTCTTCTCTTTCTCCTTCTTCTTCTCCTTTTTTGCTCTCAACATTCCTCAGAACTGTATGACGGATGCCTTTATTAGCCAAATTACTGAAAATTCCCAGGTAGCTATAGTTGCCTAGCTTTTCCCAGGAATGTTTCGGAAAATCTTTAACATTGTACGTTCATTTATTTCTACAAATCTGGTAAAAAAATTTCTACTGAAACTTAATTTTTTTATTTTTAACGTAACAGTTATTCAGTCAGTTTAAATGTAATTTAGAAATAGCAAAATTTAAATGATACGTATACCAATTTCTCAATTTATGGCATAAAATATATCAGTTCCCATAACAGAAATATTTTTGTGTCTCACTTATTGGTATTCTATATATCCTACTAGAGCTATATATTACTTTAAAGTTGTACTGTTTTTCTCTTTATTTCAGAATATTATTTCTAATCTAGACCCGAAATTATATGTAACAAATTATATGTTAATGTCATATTAATATTCTTGTTCTTGTCCTGAGATCCGAAAGCCTGCATACCCATTTCAAATAAGTCAAGGGGCGGCAACTTTTTGAAGTCTACCATCCTTCGAGACTCTCGAGACGAGACCGAGACTAATGTGTCGAGACTCGAGACCGAGCTGAGACTGAGGTTTACAATCGAGACCGAGACCAAGACCAAGAACGGAATTTTCAGATTGAGACGAGACCAAGACAAGACTGTCCTTAAAAAATCGAGACGAGAACGAGACTGATGCCAGTCTCGTCTCGATACCATACCTAGCAAGAACAGTTGGAACTGCCGTCGGAGCACACGTTCTACTTCAAAGGAACAGAAAATGGAAAACCGACAGGGGTTGACTTTATAATTAATAAAGACCTGAAGTCACGGATCACAGAAATTGAAGGAATTTCATATACACCGTAGAATCGCACGGGTAGTAGTAAAGATAAACAAGAGATACAGTATGGGAATTATACAAGTGTATTCTCCAACAACCTCGCGCCCGGAGGAGGAATCGAAGACCTATACGAGGAGATACAGAAGATCTTGGATAATAGCAAATCGCATTACAAAATAGTAATGGGAGACTTCAATGCGAAAATAGGAACTAAGCATAGCAGTGACACGAAAGTGGGAAACTTTGGATTTGGCAAGAGAAACAAGAGAGGAGAGAAGTTAGTGGAATTCTCAGAAGCCAACAGACTGTTCATTTCCAATACATTTTTCTAAAAACCGCCCCAGAGGAAGTTGACATGGAAAGGCCCAAATGGGACCAAAAACAAAATAGACTACGTTCTATCGAATAACAGGGAAATTCTGCAAGACGTATCTGTTCTGAACAGTTTCAAAGTCTCGAGTAATCATAAGATGGTGAAATGTAAGCTGAAACTAAATACTAGACTTGAGAGAAAGAAGCTTATTGGAGGGAAACCGCCAGTTTTAGATCTGGAAAATCTAGAAAAACAAGACAGACATTCGAGATAGAACAAAGCAACAGATTCACCGCCTTGGAAGAGTTAGAGGATGAAGAAGACATCAATAGCAGAAATAAAATAATGACCGAGATAATAAGAGAAACAGCCAAGGAAATAGCAGTCACGAGAAAGAAAAAAAGAGCAAAATCTCAGAAGAAACTAAACTCTTGATGAAGGAAAGAAGGGAAATGAAAGAAGAGTAAAATTGTATAAAGAGAATTGAGTACATAGAACTAAATAAAACCGTAAGGGATACAATCAAGGAAAACAAGAGCCTGAAGAAAACCAAACAGCAGCTCATGATAGGGAAAAAGCAAGTAATTGCAGTTAAGAGACCAAAAGGGACCGTAACATGAAATAAGGAAGAAATTATAAAAATATTTCTACAGAGAATTGTATTACTCCGAAGAACAGCTAGGAAATGAAGACTCAGAAGAAAATGATGTAGATGCCCAATGCGTAATGATAGAAGAAGGGGATGAAGAACGTAAAATCGTCAGGAGAAGATGGACTCACGGCAGAGATTTTTAAATGGGGGAGCTGAGAAGATGAAAGAGGAACTTGCGAAATTATTTTCAATGTGTTTGAGGAAGAGAGAAATACGTCAAGTTGGAATAATGCTATTATAATTTTGTTGTACAAGAAAGAGGACAAAGAACGCGCCAAGAACTACAGACCAATTAGTTTAGTGTGAATACAAAATATTCACCAAAGTTATTTTGAATCGAGACTTGGATTTTAACCAGGGAAGGGAACAAGCCGGATTTCGTCGCGGATCTAGCACAATGGATCACATACAAACATTGAATGAAGTTATGGAAAAGGCTAATGAATATGAACTTCCACTATGTTTGGGATTCGTAGATTTTGAAATGCTTTCGATTCGGTCTCTTTGTCAGCAGTACTTAAATCAGTTGAACATCAAGACATCGATAGTGCATACATCAAGCTACTGGGAAACATTTATTTGACTGCCACATCTGTCATTAGAATACATCAGGAAAGTGAAAAATTTAAAGTTGGAAAAGGGGTAAGGTATGGCAATTTTGAAATTAAAATTAATGGCGACTATCTTCATCACCTACAGTTCGCTGACGATTTAGTCCTGTTTGCTTCAAGTGCAGAAGAACTACAAACCAGAATGGAAGAACTGAGTAATGAGAGTTCGAAAATAGACCTTAAAATGAATTTAAGTAAAACAAAAGTCATATACAATCAACATGCTGCAAAGAGGGAAATAAAGATTAGCGGAGAGACAATAGGCATAGTTGATGAGTATGTTTACCTAGGCCAGCTCGAAACATCAAATACCAAATTGACTGATGAAATAAATAGAAGATGTAAAATGGCGTGGGGTTCGTTTGGAAGACTACACTTTATTTTCAAAAGCAAACTACCAATGTGTCTGAAGCGTAAAGTTTATAATCTTCATACCTGTCTAAGTCTTACCTGTGATGATGTACGGCTGTGAAACTTGGACATTGAATACGGAAACGACTCAAAGATTGAGAGTCACACAAAGAGCAATGGAGATATGCATGCTCGGAATAACGAGGAGGGACAGGAATACAAATAAATGGAATCGCGCACAAACAAAGGTAGAGGATGTAATCAAGACTGCGAAGAAGATGAAGTGGAAATGGGTCGGTGACAGAGCTAGACGAACAGATGGAAGGTGGGCGACAAATGTACTACATTGCATTCCTAGATAATTGAAACGACCGAGACGACGCTTAAATGCAAATGGTTAGATGAAATCAAGAATTTTCCGGAGCTATATGGATGAGGATAGCAGCAGACCAAAATATGTGGAAAGAAAAGGAGGAGGCCTTCATCCAGCAGTGGATAACGGTTGAGTATGATGATGATGATATATGTAAAGATAAAGAGAAAATAAAACGAATTTTATGGGCGGTAACAACACTATGGCTTAGGCCCGTAGCGATGTGTGTGTGTGTGTGAGGAGTTGTTACTTAATAAATGCTATACAAAGCACTATGAAATTTGATAAATATAAAAATTGTGAGAACATGAACTTATATAATTAGTATCAAATGATCCAAGCTTCGATTAAATGTTCATTAAATGTAAATTTGGGATTTTATTCAGAAAGAATGAAGTGAAAACCTTTCCAAATTCATCAAAATAAAAATAAGTGAAACATTGAAAGAAAGGCATATTTCACATGGGATTACCCGATTTTATGTTTCTGTTGCAAATAACGTTAGATTGTTTCATTTCCATATAGGTCTTTTTCCATTATAGGCTCTACTTCTCCAAAGAATTTATTTCAATGGGAGATATTGTCCGGCAAGAACTTTTCTCGCAGTGGGTGTGTCCTAGATTCCTTTAGGCATCTTAGGCTCAAGCTGAGATAAGATAGAGGAGTGAATGTTTGAAGGTAGTTAATCATGGCATAATTTGTTGGTACCATCTCAGTATTTGCCCAGTGCGACGGACCCTGAAAAAATTTCAGGGTTTCCCAAAACTATCGTCGTTAGAAGCTCACCAGCTTGTTCAGGATGTTAATAACAATTCAGCCAACCAGGCGACATGTAACCAATCAAGCCTAAAAGTTAACAATTTGACATCAGCTAACTGTAGATCCCTTAGAAGTTACCCATCCGACATGCTGTATCTTGACAATTTGGGAGGAGCGACCTCAAAATTGATTAATAATATTAAATCAGAATAAATACACAAATTTAATCAATTACGCCTACACACATACATAATATAATTAGATGTGCGCACAACAACAGTTTGAAAATATTGTAAGGTGAACATTCAAGATTGTTCTAACCGCTAATCCACACATACATTAAGACTTGTCCTCTGCCTTTATTGAATTAACTCTCAAAATAAAATATCGTTAAAAGTACTCATAGATAACACACATCATACCATACATATAAAATAGACTTATACACAGTTCAATGTAAATGTAATTTCGATTGTTTGATTTTTTTTCATTCTTATAATATTATTGATTTATTATCACATAATTTAATTTTGCACATATATAAAATTTATTGTGATAACAATGTTACATCTTGATAATATTGACTGGAATTGTAATGATTTAACTTCGGAAGACTTCCGGTCGGATGAACAACGCAATTACTATATATCATTAATTTTAAATGTTTGTTAAAAAAAAAAAAGGATTTGGCCGTTCTACTGCACCGATTTTTATCTCTTTTTGTATTTCCGGATTATGACGTAGATGCGCCATCTAGAAACCACATTCCCCTCCGTCAAGTCTGAACTGAAGGAGAAGTGTTTGAGAGTTCTCCCCTACACATAGGAGAGTTTCGTTACGTTAAAGGGGGCACAGACCCCCAAACTTACCAAGATAAGGGCGCAGCCCGCCACGTGGAAGCGAGTTTTGTTGAATGGCCCAATGACTTGCCAACATATTATATTCACCCCGCACCAACGGGCGGCACTTCTGCTCGTAATTATGAATTTAAAAAACGGAATTTGCTTCACTACATCCGAGGAAGAATTAGAGAGCACCAAACAATCTGCATGATACACCCATTGATATGAAAACAAAAATAGAATGGTTTCTTTTCTGAATTCAGAAAACAGTTCGTACGGTACGACTGCAAATTACAACAATCAATGAAGATGAAAAAAAAAAAAAAAAAAGATTAAGATTAACATAAAATCGTAACAAGAATCTGGTATCACATTCTATCCAAGTCAAGAATTATCACTAAATATTCACTATTCAATAAAAAAAAAACTTACATAGGCCTAGAAACACATATACAGGTATACTTATACACACAATAAATATCCGAAAAATTACCTCTCAAAAGGCGAGTAACTCGACCGATATGTGGGAATCCTGACCGCAGTTTCTTAATTAATAGTTCCATTCAAGTATGTTGAATATGGAGGACCCGGGAATCTGTTTTAGATAGTAGCAAAATCCCAGAGAACAGGTCGATTCCCCGACACCTTAATTTCGACATATTTAATCATGGCAAAAGTACTTCCCATCTAAATGCTCACTTTCGCAATATGCCAATACCGGGTACACTTGTACAAAAGAGGAAAAAATGAAATTTTATATATATCACGGCCCTAGGTTTCTGTCGATCTAATGACCCCGTTCATCATTCTTGGTACAAGATTTGACACGTTCCAAATCAAGCAATCAAATTTAAATTCGGACGTGACATAGACCAATTTTTTTTAGTCAAAAGGAATTATATTTACTATCGTACTGACATCTGGCGTAGAAACAAACTGTAGCACTAATTGAATATCCATTTCTACCATTTCATATAAACATTAGACACTACAGATAAAAACGCTTTAAATAACATACAGTAAGTTTACCTTTCAATTACTTCCTAACAGGGAGGGTCACGATAGTTGTCACTGAGATCCTAATCAAACATAGTGCATCTGATAGAGAATGGTGAGATATGGAGAATACCAAACTTTAAGGTGCGATGGACAAGGGTGGGGGCAGAGCTAGGGGGCGAAACATCGAAATTCACAGAAGTTAAATAAAGGATATATCCACAGTAATTCAGAATAAAGGACGTAACTTTCGGGAGGTGATTTCTGGCATCAAAACAAGTAAAAAGGCTCTTTGAACATGGGTGAAATTTCGCTGTTTTGGAGATACAGCGTTTCCAGCTTTGAGTCCAAAATCGACGCCCAGTAATGGGAGGAAATGAATAATTCTCAATAAGTCAGAAACGAATCATTGAATGAAACTTCCGTTTCCGAAAATTTGTTTCTAGCAACATGGTGGACATCAAGAGTGAAAACACGATGTCACCGTTTTGTCAGTGTTGCCAACTAGGTATACAGTTTTTTTTCAAATGGCAGTACGTCGTGTCATTGGATATTTTTAATCGTCTAGTGATGATAAACAGCATACTTAAAGCACACACCACCGTGTTGTAAACTGCGGATAAGACAGAGAGGTTTTCGCGATCTTCCCTACAGGTCAGTTCATCTGAAATCGTCCAACTTGGTTAATCGACCTCATTCAAATAATAATAATAATAATAATTATTATTATTATATTCCTTATATTAGAATAGTTCAAAACGGGTATTCTTTTATTTTTATCCCAATCTATTAATTAATGGCCGCCATTTTTGCAGTAGTTTACAAAAAAAGTAATATCTCCGTATTGGTTTATCATAGGACATTCACACATAAACGTTTTTTTTTCTTCTTTAAATCTGCTTGATAATTTTAGTTTTCTGCATGGTAAACCTACAACGTAACTGAAGTGATCAAAATAATATCCAAATGTGATTGTCACAACAGAATAAATTCCTGTTTTAGGGGACTTTCTCGTACGGAGCGGATTGAATATAAGCATTGATCTTTTGTACGCTATTGCACATCAAATTCTATTGAATGTATACAAAATATGAAGGCTGATATGGTTCCTTAATTTTTTATGAATGTTTGAAAATTAAAAAAAAATCGTATTCTATGCGTATTGCAGGCCCGCTATCTCTGGTGGGACAAAATATAAAAATCTATTTTTTTCACATGTACAGTTATATAAGAATATATGGTAGACATGTCAACTTTGATATTTGAGTTTGAACGGATTATTCATTTGTAAATTGGGGATATAATACCCGTATGCGCTTTGTTAAACATCAAAACACGCACGAACATTATTAACCCTCAGTTTGCAAATTTTTAACGCCGTCGAGACTCAAATATCATAGTTGAAATTACTACCATGTGTTCTCCTTATATAATTGTACAGCATGTGAAAGAATAGTTGGCTTCCCCGTCACTACGGGCGACACGGATTTTACAACTGAAGGTTGTGTGTGTGTGTTTTTTTTTTAAACATAGTCTATTGTATGTTATTTGTGAAAATATCAAATATTCTTATTTAAAATAAGCTTCAGTAACTTTTTGAAAATAATATATTTGCACGTAATGACGTATATGAACACAACCCTAGGATTTAGGGAAGCTAGCAGAATAAAAGTTTTCTTGTCTTACTGTGCCTATTTGATGTAATGTAGGCGTGATTTCCTTTTCTTTTTTTTTCATCGTGTTTATACAATTACCATACTCCTATTACAGTCTCACTACGCACGCAAATATTGAATGGCGACGATTAACAAGGGCGCAAAATATGTTACCTGCGGTTGAAATTATAGTCGAGGGTGAAGGGACGATTTTTATCCCTCCCTCGGACATGGCTTTAGACTTACCTAATGTGAAAGTTCTGTAGATAAGGAACTAATATTTCCTCATCTCCTTGTTTCATGTGCTCATCAATATTTATATAGAGCAAGTGATCTCTCTCTCTCTCTCTCTCTCTCTCTCTGTCTCTCTGTGTGTGTGTGTGTATGTGTGCGATTCAATATGAAGATGAAACTCTTTGAGATGATCATAAAAAATTTGAACTGAATTGAATTTGTCTATGACTTTTTAGCATCTTGGGTTTGGGCTCAGGCCGGGATGCAGTAGGTAAAGAATAGAGAAGATATCGACTAGGGCCTTCCTTAAGGTTCCATTTCGGCATTCGCTTGCGAAACTGAGGAAAACTCTGGAAAACCTCAGTCAGTATGGTCAGCCGTGGGGATCGAACTTACGTACCTACCCATTGCTAATCCTATTTCCGCGACGATACCGCCTGGACTACGGGAACTGGGTTGTATAAAACCAGAGCGGAAGTAATGCGAAGAGGAGTATTATGAGATGGGGAAATGATCTCTGTCCCTCAGATTGCCCTTTCGAGCAAATATAATAAAGAAATGAATGAGAGTACAAAAGCTGACAAGCAAACATACTGATGGGGCAGAAAAAAATAATATTTTTTTTCTTCCGTCATGTTTACAATATCAAAGTATCTGCGCATGAAAATTTTGACAACTCGAGCGCAATTACTTTGGGAGATATCGATGACATAAAAGTCAAATTCTCGTTTCTGGAGTGATAGGAAAGTGTGAAAATACCCTTAATTTTTTTTAATTGCTGAAAGAAATGGAAAGCAAATACACAGTAATGCATACTGGGTGGAAGGCGCTATCTGTTAGAGAGTTTGTTCATCATGGCCGTCATCCTGAAGTCCGCCATATTGAATCTAGATTGATTTTCTTAAATGCGAAGTGGGTCGTGTAACATACCATTCTGGGCTAGAATTTCACCAGAAATACGTTTCTGATGTTAGTTTTGACGTAAATGTATTGTTGTGAGAGAAAAGCATATATGACACTCATCTCGGCTAATGATGTAGGCCTAATATCCTAAAAACACCCATTTTGTTTCGAAATAACAAAGAAAATGAAACCCAAATGCATACAAATACATATCGGTAGGGCACTGTTGCTAGGAACAATTAGTATGCGTTTCGGTCTCATTTCCTTTGTTATTTCAAAACGAAATTGGTGTTTTCTGACTCTTGCGTCATTACCCCAGACTAGTGTCACATAACCTTTTCTCTCACAATCATGGTGAAATTCTAGCCCAGAATGACATGTTACACGACTCCCTTCCCATTTAAGAAAATCAATCTAGTTTCAACATGGCGGACTTGATGGAAAAAACCCTCCAACAGGTAGCGCCTTCCATCCAGTATCCACTACTGTGTATTTGCTTTCCAATTCTTTCAGGAATTAAAAAAATTAAGGGTATTTCCACACTTTTCTATCTCTCAAGAAACAAGAATCTGACTTTCAAATCATCGATTTCTCCCAAAGTAATTGCCTTCGAGTTGCCAAAATTTGCATGTGCACATACTTTAACATTCTAAACATGACAGAAGAAAAAAAAAATCATAAGTATTTTCTGCCCCATCTGTATGTTTACTTGTGAGCACAATACCTTACCAACCGAGCGGTTATCTTTAAGTTTACTTCTGGTATCTGCGGCCTAAGTATGTGTACATGAGGGGTAATGTCAGAGAAACCCGGAGAAGGGGATTAGGAAAAAACCGCCAGGATTCTAATATATCAGGCAGTCACTACGACCAGCCTAATGTGTTACCTAACTTGTGTTCAAATTCATGTGGGTCCTTCCCACGTAATTTTATAGAATGGTGTAATTTTTACGTTATAACATTCCATTACCACTCAAACATACTGTCTTTGGAGAACTTGGGTAAGTTTGTCACAATAGAAGAATTGACAAACAGGTGATCCCGTAGCAAAGACAGTCAAGCCCGTAGCTATGGAGTATAATGCAGCTGGGCCCCTCCTAAAATAACTTCGTGTCCCCAATTTTTCATGGCAGCATATAAAAATCTGCTATCATATATCTTTCGAGATGAATCACCATAAATTTTCCGTTCTACCTTCCCCTAATTCTATGATTGCTATAGATTCTGTTACTAGTTAGTAAAAATTTAAAAATGTTTCATTTCAAAATTGTTCCACTGTTCTCACCTGAGTTTAAACAATGAAGCATTTAAAAGCAAGCATAATTTTAATGAAAAGAAAAATTAAGAGTTATAAAAATAAAAAGAACTTAGAATTCATAATGAAGAAAGTGGGAAAACTTAAGTTGAAAATTTCGTACTTCAGAGCTAAAGTTAGAACAGAGAGATACTGCAACAATATATTATTCTTCCCAGGATCTAACACCACAGAATTTTAAAAAATCATGAAATACAATATAAACCAAGGTCCTGTTTTGAAAGCAACAAACCTCTTTTGGCTTACTAAGCTGCGTCTCTTAGTTACTTCCATCCATGCTTATACGAGGGGCGTTTCATATTGATTTACACTTTATTTTTTTTACACTTATAATAACCTTTATGCCTCGGCAGATACATCCACTTTCTCAACATAGTCTACATTAAGAACTACACACTTGTGCCACCGATGTGGCAACTTCTCTACGAACCACTTTTTCGGAGTGTGTCGCAACTACGTCCGGACAGCGTCTTGCAGTTCCTGGAAGTCGGCGAAATGATGTCCACGCAGCGGTTTCTTCAATGCCCCGAAGAGGTGGTAATCAGAAGGGGCCAAGTCAGGAGAATAAGGTGGGTTTGGCAGCACTTGAAACCCCAGCTCATTAATGGCAGTCGTGGTTGCCCGACTCGTGTGGGAACGAGCGTTGTCGTGTTGCAGGGGCACACCTTTCACCCATTTTCCTGGTCGTTTCCTCTGCATTGCACGGTGCAAACTCCGAAGCGTTGTCACGTATGACTCGCTGTTAATGGTGGTCCCGGGTTCCAGCCAGTCAATGAGTATGATCCCATCCTTGTCCCAGAAGACTGTTGCCATGCGTTTGCCTACGGAGGGCTGTGTACGGAACTTCTTTGGCGTGGGGCTGCCTTGATGTTTCCACTGCATTGATTTGGCTTTGGTCTCTGGCTCATGGTAGTGCAACTAAGTCTCGTCGCCAGTAACGAGTTTGGACATGTAGCCTTCTGGATCCTGGCTGTAGAGTTGCAGAAGATCACTGCTCACGTCCTTGCGTTGTTGTCTTTGTGCAGCATTCAGGGATTTGGGAACCCACCTGGCAGACACCTTACCCATCTTAAGGTGTTCGTACACTTTGCGGTACAGAGTGTTTCTGTCATGTCCTGTGGCCGCTTCCAGTTCCGTGAACGTGATGCACCTGTTGTCCTGAATAAGCCGCTCCACTCTTGAACTGTTCACTGGTGTTGTCACAGTCACTTTCCTTCCAGAACTGGTTCCCTTCGCCGTTGATGTGCGGCCACTTTTCAAGCCGTTCACCCAGTTGTATACGGTTTTTCGTGACGGTGCGGACTCTCCACACACTGCCACCAATCGCCTGTGAATTTCCGCAGTCTGTACACTCTCTTACCACCGAAACCACGTTGTCCAGCGCTGTCCTTGCTGATCACCTTCCATGTTGTCCGCTCACGTACTTACAGCTGTTGGTAAAATGTGCTGCAGGGTACAGGGATTACACGTCTCTGTATTGTTCTTCCACTTAAAGGCAGAATTAAGTATTACTTCCTTCCAACTTTCAGGACGAGCTCAATGATGGAACCTGAAAGAAGAAAACAAATAAAGTGTAAATTAATATGGAACGCCCCTCGTATCTCACGGTTCCGTTTTGATACCTTTGAAAAGAAGACAAAATTTTGAGGATAGCACTGTGTTTTTAGAACAAACTCTTTCGGCCCTGATGGTAACTTTTGTGTACATCAGGTTTGTCTAAATCTGGTTCTTTTGCAGTAAAGTTCCCAACACTGAATTTTCTACAATTATTTCCTGGAATCGTTGCGCGCCTTTTTAGTCCGGAGGAAAACGGAAAAATCGTGCATTTTGGTATACCAACATGAAATTTGGTACAAACGTTCTTTGTGATCACGTGGTTATTTTAAGATATGGAGGCATTTTCAAAATCACGTTTATCCAAAATGGCGGCCAATTTTCAAAATGGCTGAACGTAATTACCATGAAAGAATACAAAAGTCGTGTTGTTAATAATAATACAGTGAAATTTTGTATATGTGTTCTTTGTGTTCAACTTGTAATTTTTACATGCAAAAGAATAATTAGTTTCAAAGCTTCTTATAGAAAATGGAGGTCGAGTTTCAAAATGGCGGATGGTAATTACAAGAAATAGACCAAAAAAATTGATAACTTGAAATTTAGATGAAGTATTCTGTGAATGCTGGTGGTCAAAAGGAAAAAATCGAACATTTAGTATGTCCTAGTAATCCTACTAATACGAGAAAACTTTCCGTAACTGCGTACGATACCATTGCTGTAAATCTTCTAGATTCCACAAAATTAAGTGCCTGCCAGACAACATAAAAGTAACTCGCCTCGATGATGGTGACGAAATTTAAAAGACTTTTCAACGATGAGGTTTGAAATATCATAAAAGTTGCAGCCTACGGTACAACAAAACTGAACTTCTACGTGCTACTAAACGAGTACTGAACTAACGATAATCCACTAGTGAGGAAGATTCCTCCTCTTCAAAACGCTTCACAAGGAGCAATGTATCTACAAGTGACAAATCAAAATGTTTCTTCTGTAACGAACCGGAAACGAAGGGACAATCACTTAGCAAGGCTGCAACAATAGCTATTGACAACAGCGTACGTCAGTGTGCTATCAATCTACAAGACCAGTTGTTGTCGTCGAAACTCAGCGAAAGTGATATGGTAGCTATTGATGCAGTATACCACAAGCCTTGTTTGGTCGCTCTGTACAACAGAAATAGACTCTATCTTCAGAAGTCAGAAGAAAAAGATGTTAACAAGTCAGCGCACACGAGTGCTTTCGCAGAGTTAATTTCCTATATTGAATCGAATATTGATAACGAAGACGTAGTGACAGTTTTTAAGCTAAGCAATCTCAAAAACCTACTTTGTAAACGTTTAGAACTATTAGGAGTTGAACCATCGTCTGTCCATTCCATAAGACTTAGAGAAAATTCTAAATTATTTTCCACAACTTGAGGCTCATTCACAAGGCCGTGATATTATACTGGTTGCACAGAAGGATGTGGGCCCCTCTTTAAGAGCAGCTTGTGCCGTTGCCACTAAATTTGAAGCAGTGACTCTGTCTCGAGCGGCTAATATTATAAGAAGAGACATTCTCAAGCTCCGCGATGTATCATTCGAAGGGTCATTTGAAACAGATTGTCAGGAAACCTCAGTACCTGCTTCCCTAATGACTTTGATTAGACTGATTTTGGGTGGTACAGATATAAGAAATGAGACTAACTACAAATCACAGAAGTGTTTATCGATTTCTCAGCTGCTTTTGTTCAACTTTGAATGTGATCGTCGCCGAGGGGATACTGGTACAGCGAATACATCAGAAGTTAAACATTCGAACAAACGCGAAACTCCTCTTCCACTGTTTTTGGGCTCCTTTATCCATAGTAAAACCGGATCAAAAGAGTTGGTGGATACTATGTATAGGCTTGGTCTCTCGGTATCATATGATCGTGTTCTGAGCTCGTCAGGTGATTTGGGAAACGCAAATATAAAACATTTTCACGATGTGGGAACTGTGTGTCATCCGCAACTGAAAATCGGCATTTTTATGACATCAGCTGTAGATAACTTAGACCATCATCCAACATCAACATCGGCACTGGGATCCTTTCACGGGACATCAATTTCACTATTTCAGTATCCGGATAATTATGAACAGGGACGAAAACAAGAATTAAACAAAACGCCGTTTGACAGAGCAAAAAGCTTCATAAACTACCTGCGAGTTACACTGAGGTTCCGGCGAAAGGAAGTAAACATTCCTGAATACCCAGGACACGCACAATATAATAAGTTATTTAGTAATATAAACCTTGTAGCTGACAAACAACAATGGTTTGAAGAAGTTTTTGAGTCACTTGGCAGAAACTCAACCTCAAATACGAATGTCGATGAGCACTGCACTTGGGCAGCATTTCATTCAAGAAGAGATGCAGCTAATGGAAACGGTGAACAAGTAACTTCTTTAACAGCATTACTTCCTTTGTTTCCCGACGCTTCGAAGTCTGTCACCATGATTAGGCATTCAATGAACGTAGTGAAGAAGGCAGTGGAAGTATTAAACCATGGACAAGTGCCTGTTATTGCCTGTGACCAACCTCTGGGATGGACTACAGTGATAGAACAGGCTGGAGTGGCTGCTAGTGGTACTGGTAAGTCTTTTCTGAATGCTGTTCATGTTAAGAAGACTTTGCGAGCGCACCAAATTACTGCATGTGCCTTGTTCTATCTCAGACAACAAGCATACCATGAATATTACAGCAACAATGAAGGGGAGATACTAAATGAACATGAGTTGCAGAAATACATGGAAAACAAGAGCCCACAATTTCACTACTGGCAACTAATACTTAACATCCAATTAAGTGCACTTTCATGGAACAGAGCAATTCACAATGGAAATTTTCCGAGTTATATTGAAACCCTCTCCAATGTTTTGTGGCTACATTTTGCGCTTGATCATGTCCATTATGCACGTGCTGTAGCAGTTCACCTACGGGATATGTCAACACTGTCTCAGAAGCATCCGGCGTCTTCCAGGAATTCTGCAAAGGGAAATTCACTGTGCGAAAAACCGGTCGACCATTTTCTCAAATGCCGTTGGACGAAGCTCATGAGCAGAATAACGCCCCCGTAAAAGGATCAGGAGGAGCCATAGGTCTAACTGAAAACCCATCAGCCCTTTTAAGATGGATGGTAAGCGGACCCGAAGTCGCACGCATGAGAAGTGAATTCTTCAGTGACCTTCCAACATTGGTTGATCCAGGTTTGCATCACGAAGATATTCCCAGCAAACAGCAAAGGTTTATCAAAGATGTCGCTGCGATGGCTGAAGTTATGAACATAATGGGAAACCCATTTCTAGAGGTGAACACTGACTTAGTTGTGCTTGATAGTGGCAAAATAGTGGATTCAAATGTAGCACAGTTTATTCGCAATATGGAAGAAATTGGTAGAAGATAAAGCCAGGAATTTATAGAGGACCGTCTTATAAGCCGAATTGTGCCATTAAACAATGTTTTGAAGAAGAACAAGCTATCATTGTCACACTCGAAGTTTGAAGAAAGACTCAGCAAGCAGAAACAGCAACTATGTTCTCAGAAGCAAGACCGTAACCTTTTTCTACTCATGTACATCTCTTGTCAAGCGCGTGTTGGAAATCTTTCAGAATTCTTCCGACATGAAAATCAACGGTTTCCTCCAGCGTTGGCAGAAAAAGATGGTTTGATGCGATCCGGTGGAAAGTCTGATCTGCTGAAATGTTTAGAAGATTACCTAAGAAAGGACGAGCAAATCATAGGTCAATCAATCAGTCTGCAAATATGATCATCATTTTGATGGCGCAGCTGTAGTCAACATGATGAAGCCAACTTTAACAGACACTTTCGAAGACCATGCAGATAAATTCATCCTTTACTTGATCCAAAAATTCAGCCATCCAAATATTTTCAGAATTTATGTTATTTTTTATGTATATAGGACTGATAGCTTAAAAACAGAGACGCGTAGAAAAAGAGGAACAGGTATAAGAAGAAAAGTGCAATCTGGGAAGAAAGTTCCAAGCAAATGGAACGAATTTCTTCGCGTAGAAGCAAACAAAGAAGAGCTTTTCTTACTTTTGGCAGGCAGAATATCAAAAGCTTCCTTCCATGGCACGGTTGTTGTAACTTCAGGACAATCTGCTTTCAGCTCGCAGTCGATCGACGTAAGTGGACTTATGCCCTGCAACCACGATTAAGCAGATACTAGGATATTTCTTCACGCTGCGCATGGTCTTTCCAATGAATGTCGCCGTGTCTTGGTACGAACTGTTGATACGGATGTTGTAGTTATTGGTACTTACATCGCGTCTAAGCTTCAGCTTGAACAGCTATCTGTATCTTTCGGAACCGGAAGACATTTTAGAATCATCGACGTGAGTGGCATTGCTGCATCTTTAGGCAGCGAACGTTGTGAGGCTTTGCCAGCGTTTCACGCCCTAACAGGTTGTGACCTTGTGACACCACATCTAGATTCGGAAACGAAGGAAAAGTATCTGCATGATCGGCATGGCACTCATTCAAAGCCGTGACTCCAGCACTAGCAATACTTTGTCGTTCACCAAGCAAGAAAGATATTGCCAAAATATTTCCTGTTTTAGAAAGATTTGTGGTTGTGCTCTGTGATAGATGCAGTCAAGAATAACACATCAACAACGCAAGACAAAAACTTCTTGCCCAAAAAATAGAGACACTGAAAACCTTCCGCCAACGCAGGATGCTTTGCAACAGCACGTTCTTCGTGTGGCCTACCAAGCAGGATCTGTATGGGGACAAACTCTTCAACCAATACAACACCTTCCTTCTCCCAGTGATTTTGGATGGATGCGATCCGCAGATTCAAAGGCTTGGATACCAAGGTTAGAATCTGTTATACTTTTAAGTGTTTTTACATTGAAATCTGAATCTTATTTCTATGTCATTGTTTATTCGTGCAATCGTTTCTTTCAGGTGGACAACATTGCCTGCAGCTGCAGAAGCGTGGAGGCAGATCCTCAAATGCGCTTGTCTAAAGGGATGTGGGGCCCTTTGCAAATGTGTAACGGCTGATTTAGCATGCACAGCACTCTGCCACTGCGGAGGTTGTTCTACAAATGACTAAAATGAAAACGGATCACCATGAACTTTTATTATAAATTTTAAGAATTAACTGTGATGGACATGGTTTCAACAGATGCATTTCCTCAAGCTGCACTGTTTATTTTTAAATGGAAGATATGCTCCACGTGAATTTCTCTTTGTTAAACTTTTATATACTTTTAGTTTTATTTCTAGATATTTTAGAAATGTGTATTGCTTTGGAAGTTTAAATCTTCAGAACATTCAAACATGTTTAATTAATTTTGTGCCAACCATTTTATGAACAAACAAACGAATAGCTAAAGAAAATGCATATATTATATATCTATGATAGTTTACTTACGTTTTACGTTTTTTAAAACATTTAAGAGGCATTACTTTGTAACAACCAAATTCCAGATAATCCATATATGAAAATGAAAAATTTCTTCAAATAGATGTCCGCCATTTTGAAAATTAGCAGCCATTTTCAATGGAGGGTATTTCTAGAAGGTCCTATATATACATATAAATGACGAGAAGTATACAAAACGTTTCTGTATCAAATTCCAGCTAGTTAGCTCGAAGTTGATTATTTCCACTTAGTTTTCCTGAATTTACTTTCGGCCATTTTGAAAACAGGTCGCCATCTTGAATATAGGCGATTCTCAAAATGCCTCCATATCTTAAAATGAACAAATTGACACACAGAACCTGTGTGCCAAGTTTCATGTTGGTATACCAAAGTGCACAATTCTCTTGAAATCATGCATTTATCCTTCCGGACTATTTTAATCCAGTAAAGATAGCCCATTTTGCGACCAAGAAAGGAACAAATTAGTAACAAGCTGAAAATTGGTATGGAAGCAGGGGAATGTGTCAGGAACAACATACTAAAAGTCCCCTAAAATCCCACTGTAGCTTTTCCCGCAATTTTGAAAAATGGCCGCCATTTTTAGACGACGGCAGGGAATTTATAGAAATCGTCACCCTTCACTTTTATTGCCTCTAGTCACCGTTCTAATTATCACAAGGCCATGAATCGTATATGGTTGGAAAGCTTGAAAGACAGAAAATCTAAACAAATAACATATATGCCCATCGTGCCCAATTTGTAGAAGAAGAAGAAAACATAAATTTTTGATAGAAAAGGTATATTTTCAGAAATCGTGGGAAGTTTGAACACTGACAGTTATTGTACATCAACCATGGACGTAAGAATATAACAGGACTAGTAACAAGCAATTCACTCAATGTTATAAAAATGGGACGGCTGAGAGTGCAGTTTGTCATTCCAACATGGCGGATCGCGCATACTTCCTGGAAAGGAAGCAGACGATATTGTGAATGTGCAAATAAATTTTAATTATCTGAATTTGTCCTTAACTACTAATTATTATAAAATAAGTGTTATTGCAATACACTTCCTTCTCAAGAGCAGTGATAATTCAAATCTTGAAACCTGATATTATTTCACTATTATTATTCAAGAAAAAACTTAAATATTGCTTGCCTGTTTATCCGTCAGACACAACCTTCACATACCTTAAATTATTTCCCATAAATTAAAAAATTGTAATTAAAAGTGGCTTAATTACTTCTTATGGTCAGTTGCAATGTTTTGGTCAATTCAACACGGCGGCAAGGCGCACTTCCGGCCCATAAATTTTGGCTTGTTACTAGTCCTTACGTCCATGACATCAACGAAACCACACCAACGGATGTCTTTGATATTTATCTCAAACACAGCCAACAATGACATCGATCGGTGCAATACAAGCTGAGAAAAAGACGATAACCAATATTACTTTCTGAGCTCTCAGTACAACAGTGCTTAAGGTGACATTCACTTTTACGACTCTAGTCGCCTTCTGTTATTACGCAGGACCAAGAGTTATATATCGTTGCACATCTTAAGAAACGTAAATTCGAACGAGGTAACACTTATACTAATCCAGCCCAATATGTGGAAGAAGAGTAAAACCCAAAATTTCGGGAGAAAACGTGATTATTTAATAAATTGTTTAAAATTTTCTGTATATAGGATTTAAGAGAAGAATATATGTGCAGGGCTTGGTCACTGTCGTAATTGCCATAGAACTACGAATGACATAGTTAGTTAGAAACTCTATAAAGCACATTAATGTTCCAACGAGGCAACAGTTGTGCATATCGTGACCAATTTGTAGAAAAAGAAAATAGCGAAATTTTAGATAAATGCATTTTGTCTGTATTATTTGTTGAATTTTTATTGTTGGCCTTTAAATTGCTTGATTTATTTATTTTTGGGTATATATGCTTCTGATAGAACAGCATTACGAGATAAACAAGGAGTCAAAGTTTCCTTCCGTACAATATGGTTACTCTACTCTGAGAAGCAAGAGTAAGAAGCAGTATGCTACAGTGATTAGTCATTCGGCGGGAAAGACCGAACCTAGGCGGGAAGAAAAGGAGTTGGCTTCTAACCATTGATCTTTTATTCAGTTATTGCATCACCGACTACGATCTCTTAGCGCCTTCCCATACGGTTCAAATGTGCGAACAAGACCTAGTTCTCTTGGTGGCCACTGTGGCGCTACTTACAGGCAATACAACCTACGATGAAGTCAGCTGGTTTCTTGACTGTAAACAGAGTTGTAAAGCCGGAAAATGTTATAGACATGAACAGAACAATGAATTTTGGTTTTGTTAACTATCTCACAAAAATGGAATTCTTTCTTAACCTCAATTTATTAAAATAAAATGAAAATCAACGTATTCACAAGGAACACTACAAATAATTTGCTGTCAAAACAATCCTTTACTAACGTATCAATTTACTTGATAGTGGCTTTAAAGGGTTTATTTGTAGGGGGAGTAAAGGGGGAGAAAATTTCCTGTCACTTCGTGTGATTTTCCTGGTACCTCACGTACCTGTTTTCCTATAGGGCGGGAACACTTTTCACAAAATATTTATAAAACAATTCTTTCGTACGGGCATATTATATCTCACAATGTTTGACTAGCAAGTTCCTTTTTTAAAAGCGGAAACTATATTCAACATTATTCAGGTACCACTGATTTTCTCGTGTTACATGACCGCATCGGTGCTATCCAATGAGCACTATATTTAGCCATACTGGATTGTTTAATCAATGTCAGTCGAAGCGAACACTTAAACCTCTATCGTCCACTTCCAGTCTAGTCCAATATGGACCAAATTTTCAGTCCTAACTCAGCTTTTTATGCTTGTTATCGCTGTGTGGCCCGTTTTTTAATTTATATATTTATTTTTAAATTATGAGCAGTGACAGTGCCTGCGTAAAAGTGCTTGGGGAGGCTACAATATTACATCTGAAGAAGTCGGGAGCCCGACTGAAGTTTTTGACAGGTATAAAATAAAACTGTGAAGCTAGAAGGAAGCTAAGGTTGATTTAGGGGGCTTCAGTTCTCTATTGCCTGTCTGGCGCTGCCCCGGAGTATGAGGTACTGAAATACGCATGTAAATAGCACATCCTGTAAATATTACCCTATAATTTCTTCCTCCCCCTTTCGTTGGCAAATAAAACCTTACTTCCATTGACTGAACTGACATGACATCCTAAACGAGCTGGAGAGCTTCTAAGTAAGGGGCCTACAGTTTTTGGTAAAGTGAGATTGATTACACTCCGTTCATTGGAGCTCGGCGGAAACCGAACCCGTGACCACACTCAGATAGCGAGCGAGCTAGAATGACAGTACCTGAAAGCAGAGAAGTATTCTTAAAACATTTTAAAACTATTTCCGGAAATACTGTATTCTTTAAATGATATACGCCACATTTCCAAAATGTGTACTTAAATTTGTTTGGAATATTTTAAAGCATATTTCTAGTAGTAGCCATATTTTTAAAATATATGAATACTCTAGAAAAATAATATTTTATGTTCAGATATGATTTTAAGATGTTTGGAAATATTCTTAAGTTATAAGATTTCCATTATTTTAATGTAACGAAAACCTTTTAACATTTCCAAAATATAAGAAAACATTACGTAAATATATATAATTATTTTTGTGAGTTACCGGTATATTAGATAAAAGAAGCTTTTAAAATGTGTACGAAATACTAGTATTATGGACTCTTTTATGGTTTTAAACTATTGTTGAAATGTTTTAACAGTATATTTGGGAAATTAAATCCGAACAAAAACACCAGAGGTGCAAAAAGTGGAGCCAAGTTCTTTAGCCCTAAAAAGGTGTGAAATGGGAGACGGATGAGCCAAGTTCCTTGGTGACAGCATGTAACAGGAA
>JAGDQP010001508.1:45135-97907 GCA_022664845.1 Lepisma saccharinum
GATTCAAAATGATGTCTTTGCAGATATTTTGTAATCTACTAGTGATGATATACCGTCATACTTCGAAATTTCATATTTCAATTTTTAACATCTTTTTTCTTACAGAACCTCAAAATCGCTGATTTCGCAATAAACTCTTGTTCCTGTATAGCATGCTGACGTTTTGTGACACGCGGAACTCGGCTGCATGCACTGCCGTACGTGTTGATACTCCCCTCGATTCGCTCGCGTCACTGCACCAAGAATCCCACGGCAGGCCGCGCATCGAACTTGAGGAGTTTGAAGGAACTGCGTCTTTTTATCACAACAAGAATCTGCAGTGCACTGCGCCACATGATGCAGATATTCCCTCATACTCCAGAGCGCTGCGTCCGAATGGGGAAACTTCCACATTCTGCCTGTATAACATGCTCCTGGCAGTGCTAACGTTTGTGACGAGTAAAACTTGGTGGGACACGCAGGAGTATTGGAAGTTGGCGCGAGGAAATAGGCACATCCATATTCCATTTCACCACTTTTTAAGGTTGAAGGAGTTGACTGGACAGTTTGCACCCCTGGTGCTTTTGCTCGTATTTCGCAGCTTTTTAAACTTGTGTAATGTATATACTCGCTTCACCTCATTGGGGCGCTGCCCCCAGAATTCCAAGATTTCCTCGCTGGGGAGCACCCCTTTTTCGCAATCAGGCTCCAGCTGGGAACTGTACCCTAGTAGGGAAGACGAGCCGAATTTATTCTAACCTACTCGTAATGGTACACCTTCATACCAAATTTCGTTTCTCTAGCTTCAGTCGTTATAAAGTGGGGCTTAGGCGGGCATTTTGAATAAAAGATGGACACATTTTTAACGTTTTCTTATATTTTCGTGACATACTCGTGATGATATACTGTCATACCAAATTTCATTTCTCTATCTCGAACGATGTGAAAAATGGTATTTCGGCTGCCATTTTGAATCAAAGATAGTGATTTTTTTAAAACGTTTTTATGTTTTCCTAAACTACTCTTGATAATACATAATTATGCCAAATTTCGTATCTCTGGCTCAAGCAGTTGGAAAACGGATTTATGACGCCCGCCATTTTGGATCCAAGATGGCGTCTTTAGAGATATTTTGTAATATTTTCATAATCTACTAATAATGTTGTACTGTCAAACTAAATTTCATTATTCTAGCGGCAGCCGTTTAGGCTGTGTATTCTTTAAAATTTTAGGGTTTTCGGCCATTTTGAATCCAAAATGGCGACTTTTTCAAATTTTTAAAAAGTTTTCTTAATTTGCTATGAATGATGTAGTTTCATACCAAATTTCACTGTTCTATCTTTAGTCGTTTAGGCTGTGTATTCTTTGAAATTTTAGGTTTGGCGGCCATTTTGAATGCAAGATGGCGACCTTTTCAAAATGTCGGAATTTTTCCTTTATCTACATATCATCCTCTACCTTCATACCGAATTTCATGTTTCTAGCTTACTCCAAACACCCTAAACAATATGATGAGTGAGTCAGTGAGTGAGTGAATGAGTGAGTGAGTGAGTCAGTTAGCCTAAAATGTGCAATTTCAGGGGTCCACAACTAGAACATAGTTTGAGATACGAATATGAAATTTTGTACATCTGCACATATTTACCATATCTCCTTAACGGCAAAAGCTCATATTCCTATCTTTAACATCTTTTTTTCTTACGGGGCCCCCAAATCGTCGATTTTGCCATAAACTCTTGTTCCTGTATAACATGCTTCTGGCAGTGCTGACGTTTTCTGACGTGAAGAACTTGGCTCATGCACTGCCGTGCATGTTGATATGATGCAGAAAATATCATGTTTCCTTATTTGGCACAGGAAATATTTTTAAAACATTTGGAAAATATTTCTCTGCTGTGCGGGGAATAATGACTTCGCAAAACAATGTATGGCTTTCCAAAGTAGGATACTTCAAATATGAGGAAATTGTTAAAAGAAGCAATACAACAGAAAAGTTCTCCATGCGTATTGGGTAGAAAGTGATACGCTTTCTTTACAAAATGACCTATGCTAGTTCTTTCGAGGGATAGCACATGGGTAACATTTGACGCATTTCGTTTGTATATCAAGCTCATAAGAGTTGAGTCGCAATTATTTTGGATGAGTATGGAATGAAACATGATTTGTACCTTTGAACTCTTTCGAACTTCAAATTCCCAGAAAAGCAGTAGATGTTAATTTCATTCTATATAGTCCTATAATTATGTGAGAAAGAAATACATAATAAGTATATTGCGAAGATATAGGCATCGTGATTGCCGTAAAGTACTGAGGCTATAAGTTGTTTATGCCAAATGAGCATTTTTGGTTGAATATTGTGTGGTGTACTAAAAAATATTAAGTTGAATTTTATTTCATCTGTTTCAGCAGCATACTAATTTCATACAATTTTAATCTGCAAATTAGTGAATTGTGTTCTCCAAGGGATTTTTTTTTTTTTTTTTCATTTCTTACCATAAACCTTCGTTTCTTAAGCATTGTTCTGTAAGAATTCAAGATTTTCGGAAAATTAATCACCATAATTTCATTATAAAACGAAAGGGACTTTTGTGAAACTGTTGCCTACACATGTCGCACGTGAACGACTCATATGAAAACTTTTTTACTTAACCACAGTACAGTAAACTTGTTAAAGTTACATTCAGTTACATGCTGATAGTTATTTTCTATTGCCTGTAAGTAGCGCCCCAGCGGGGAAAAAATCAAAGATCGCTGCAATACATGCTACGAGCACGAAATGGGAAGGCGCTAAGAGATCGTAGTCGGCGATGGTTATTGTAAGTGGACGGGATAATCCGATTGTAATAAAATTAGCAGGCAATTTGTTTAATAAAAGTGCAGAAATTAAGGTAGTGTAGCTGACACTAAAGGACCAAAAGTGACTCCTGGAAAGAGAAATTTCACAGGTACGTGTTTATATGTGCATTTGTTGTTTCGTTCAATATAATTAATACAACTGCCGAAACATAAAAGACATACATAAAAGTAATTCAAATATTACCATATACTCTTTGGGAATATTTCACATGAATGACGTAGTCGGTATGGAATAAGAGACATGGAAACTTTACTTTTGCTTTGTTGGTGTTTTAGCTACGATAACTATGCGTAATATGTTGAATTTAGTTAAATGAAAAATAACAGTTCAAATATTATGGTTAATATGAAACAACTATACTGAATTATTCTCCTTTTTACTGTTCAATTGTTCCGGTATGGTCCGACTTTGGTGCTATGAAGTTAACTTGTACAGCACTTGTTCGCTGTAATTAAGCTTAATCTATTTGTTATATTTTAGTAAAGGTTTTGAATAAGCAAGGAACAAAGTGACGTAGTTAACCAAAGTTTTTGTAGGCTTAGGAAGATTGTCACTATCCAAGATGCAGCCAAAGTATCCTCGGCTTGTTGGGGTTTATGGATAATGGTACTGGTATGACACAAAGTTTCAGAGTGTTTACTATTTATTTCCAGATCCAGCACTAATCTGCTACCGTTACTGCATTACAACCATATAGAGAAATCTATAAAGCCTGTGGCAAGCAATAATATTGAAGATCGTTTTATTATGTTGCAGATGACTTCTGTGACGCCATTAAATGAACATGACTCGTTGCATACGTGAAAGACTTCATGTCAACCATGGAAGTAGTAGAGAAATGTATCCTATGCGAGAAGGACATTCTGTATGAAGAAAAGAGCGTTCTTGTCACCAGAGGTCTAGAAACCATTATATGTTGCAGCATGCGCCGAGGGGGCGGTATTCATGTAGTGTTGCAGGACAAAGCTTTCGTGTACGTCCATGTAAATTGTAGAAAGTCGTACACTCGAGAAAGTACTATTGCTGCCGCATGTGCTTCACAAGCATTACCTCCAGAAGTTAAGAGACTAAGATCGCAAGGAAGTTCATTCGATTTTAAAGTGAATTGTTTATTTTGTCGACACGACTGTACTTATACTGTCGACAGTAATGCACCACGTGACAAAAGGAAGTCAGTTTCTAATGTGCATTGTTTGAAAACGCAATCTCAATTCTAGATGCATGTGCCAAACGAGGATATGCCTGGGAAGAGGATGTTGCATCCAGAGTTAGAAGTGTGGTAGACCTTCCAGCAGCCGAAGCAAGGTATCACTGTACTTGCGTCAGTCAATTTATGAAACAACGCACCACTCATTCAACAGGTAGACCTTTGTGCAGTGAAAATGCCAAAGGATTGCAGCGTCTTTGTTAATACATCCAAGAGAGTGAAGAGTGTCAGTTCTCCCTTCAAGAACTACAAACAAAAATGAAAGAATTCCTCCCAGAGAACGCAGAATGTACATCCGATAAGTGGTTAAAAAAACAGCTTCTTGATTATTTTGGAGACTGATTAGTTATTACATGTGTGAAAGGGAAAATTCCCCGTACTCTGCCTGAAGGGATTTGGTGACAGAATTCTTACCGAAAAGTGAGATGCTGAGTGGATGAAGAACAAAGTAGACGAAGAGCGTTTGCGTATAATTCGAACAGCTGCTTCTTTCATCAGAGAAGACATTCGTTCCAAAGCATTCGACTTGGACAAGTATCCTCCTGCTGCTGATTTTTTAAAGAACTCATGCGAGAACATTCCACAATCACTAACTACATTTCTGAAGGAGATATTTGCCCTGCAGTATAGTGCCCATTATCAGGATACTGAAACCAAGAGCGTCGTTATCAGTCATGCCATCATGAGTATAGCGAGACCACGGTCTTTCATTTCTACTCTTCAACTATCACTTGGTGTTCAATTGCACAAACAGTTTGGATCCCGACACTAAATTGATATGTTACATCATATGGGACTATGTGTGACGTACTTGGAAGTGCTAACGTATGAAGACTCTGCAACATCACATGGACCAAACTCCTCCTAAGCCTTCTGCGTTTCAACAGTTTGCATTTGATAACGCTGACCATAATGTTCGTATAGTCGATGGGTTTGAAACTTTTCTTGCAATGGGTGGCATTATGTGTGTTACCCCTGAAGAAAGCATCCAGGTCTGTGAGCCAATACGTCGGTTCAAAGAACGTGCACTGTCAAAGAATGAATGGAAGATACCACTTTTAACGTACACACGCAAAGGTGATGGCTTTTCGGATTTAATCATTGAAGGTATAAGACACCTTCGTGCTCTGAATACCCAAACTCAAACCCACCTTGTATACGATGTAACATGGATGACACTCAAGTGGTTGAAGACACCAACTTGCCCGAACTGAAGTGGATTCATGCAGCTGATGACAAGCAATAACACTAACTACCAAACATCTCAAGTAGTGGTTCTACCTTTCATCAATCTTCAGCCAACAAGCATGGACGCTATATACTCGGCGCTTATATTTGCCAGCAAAGAATGTGAAAGAAACAAGCAAGAAACGTGCTTAGTCACGTTCGATCAACCTTTGTACGCTAAGGCATGTGACATAGTAGCAGCATGTAGTAATTCTGGTGAATTGCCGTTAGTGGTCGTTAGACTTGGGGGTTTCCACACATAATGTCATTTATGGGGGCAGTTGCTTATATAATGAAAGGTAGTGACATTAAAAAACTTTGGTCTTGTGTGTATGCTAGTAACTCCATTCCACAGATGATGTCCGGCCATTCTTATGCGCGTGCTTTGCGAGCTCATTTTTGTTAACACAGTTAGGAATTGCAAAATATATATTTAATGGATTAGACGCCACAGCGGAGTTAGTGCGTCAGTTGCGAGATGTGTGTATTCCTCTGACGACTAAAGAAGATATCTATGCTGATGCAATTGTTCAACACTCAAATCTAATAAAAATTACAAATGACGTGAAGTTATTCATGAACGCCGCTGCAGAAAGAAGCCGCACTTCTAAGTTATTTGCCCTGTACTTTCAGCTTGTAGAAATTATGCGTCTTTTTATTCGCGCCGAAAGAACTGGAGACTGGAAAATTCATCTTCACTGCATATGAGAAATGTTACCATACTTCCATGCAGCTGGGCATCTTTTATATGCCAAATACGCACATCTGTACCTACAAGAAATGTTGCAGTTTGAAGATGAAATGGATCCTCATGAGTTACAGCTATTTATACGAGACGGTTACTTCACTATTCGCAGGAAAGATATATTTTGGAGTGGTATATGGTTTGATATTACCATTGAAAAGGTTTTAATGAGAGCAATGAAGAGCAGCGGTGGACTGACCCATGGGATGACTGAGAAAGTTATATCTAGGTGGGTGTCAAGGATGCCAGCAGCGTGCCACTTACGAGACTGGAAAAATTCTCAAGCAAAGATAAGCATGAAATTCATACTGGTCGGCATGTGGAATTGTACTAAAGCAATCACTCACGTGATACATTACATGTAGAAAAATGCTTGCGATGGTTTAGCGATCACTCTCCATTCCCTTCGTATCCGGAGCTCGCATCCCTTAGTAGGCAATGAAATGGTCAACTGTGATAAAGCTAAGGAAATCGGACAGGCTGCTATGGAAGGAATATTTGGACAGACTTTTGGAAATGTGAAACTTAAACAAAAAGATAAAGTCATCCCACTATCTGCCATGCACAATGCGCATCCGTGATGAGGTACTGGCTGTAAACACCATGTAAATATTCAACCGAATCATATGCGTAATGAAGTCCGAAGAAGAACTCCGACAGTGTTTTGCTTACGAGCTTACACCCTATCCACTTTCTCTCTTCACAGAAATATCCATGAGGAAAACGAAAAAAATCTGCTTTGTATGGCAAGTTTGAATATCAGAGAGATTCTAAGCCACGTCCAGACATGGAAACATTGTTTGCAAACTGTTTCCCGACGTGTTTTTTGTGTTTTGTAAATGTTTGCAAACATTTCACAAAAATTGGAAAACATTTAGAAAACAATTTTTTAGGGCCGTCAAAAATATGGATATACCGAAATTGGTATGTTGGAATACCGAAAATTCGGTATCACCGATACCGAAATATCAATATACCGAAAATACTCAGTAGTAGAGCGTTGGCGTAGGAGGTCGTGGGTGCGATCCCAGCGATAATTTTGACTGAGGTTTTCCCAGGGTTTTTCTTCAGTTACACTAGGCGAATGCCGGGGTGGCACCTGCAACATAGGCCCTAGCCGACATCTCCCTGAATCCTTTCTCCTCATCTATGCTGGCCTGAACCGTAGATGCCTAAAGGTCATAAATAAAATTTTAAAAAGTCAATATTGTCTCTCCTTTCTTTCTTTCTTTCTTTCTTTCTTTGGTTAAGGCCGGGATGAGGTAGGCAGAGGATGGGGAAGGTATTGTCCAAGGCCGTTCATAATTTATCATCGCGCCATTGCAGTTGCAGATGCATCATAATAACGAAATCCGAATTCTGGGTCTTTGAACCTGTGACCGATATCGGACGAAGCCATTGGACCGGATATCTGAAACCTCGAAGATCGGAGCTTTGGATATCTGCATCCTGGTGGATTCATTCCTACTCAACAGTTTTCGAATTACAACAAAATGTTGCTGAAATGCATTTTGCTGCTTGCTTTTATCCCGTCGTCAAAACTGCCGCTGCGTGATTGACTTTTTTAATTGAAACGACATGAAGTCGGCGAATCTACAGCTACTGTGGTTTCATTATCAGGAAAGGCCCAAACACTACCTGATTAGAGCGGACTGCGGTGGCTCAATGGGTAGAGCTTTCATCTCTAGCGCTTGGGTTCGTCGGTTCAAAGCCTCCTCATGCCATGTAAGCTTTGTGGTGAACAAACACCGTGTGCGTGGGTTTGCTCGGTGTTCTCCCGTTTCTAACCACTTTCTTCATTCCACTAATCATTCCATCATTATCCATCTGAGCCTGAGTTGCCTAAAGACCTTCGAAATTATTTTGAAGTGAGTCTGTGCTTTAATGTAAATGATATAATGTGTAATTCTGTAATATGAATAATCAACTTTGTCTTTCTCATGTCAATGTTGTTTTCTTAGGTGAGATCGCCAACATTTCATTGCTTATCGCTCGTGTAAATATACACTATATTATTACACTGGCAAGGTTAAAAGATTGACATTTAGACCCATTTGATGCCGACCGGGTGGTTGTCAATTTTTCTGTATTATGTTCAATGTTTACCTAACACAAGGTTCTTGTGAAAAAAGGAATTACATCTATTATTTCGAACTGCACGGTTGCAGAGCTAAGTCCTCAATAAAATTCTTAAAATGTATGGGGTTGACTTCGTAACCAGCTACTGGGACTGGAAGAGTGTTAAGGTGTGAGGACTAGTATATATACACAGAGAATTGACGTGCTGCGGTGGTGTATTGGGCACCATACCCGGCCGGCAACTGGAAGATCTGGGTTCGAGTCCCGGTCGCGGCGGTTGTCAATGTTTCTGGTAATTTCAATGTGTACCTAACACAAAGTTCTTGTGAGAAAAGGAATTACAACTCTAAATATAGATAAGTACGCCTAAAATTATACTATGTTTTGCATATGAACCAGAATTTCGGGGGGGGGGGAGGGACCAGGCCAACTTCCTAAATACAAACGTCCATGAGTACCTCCATATCGCTCACTATCATTGTTTGTCGGTATTGTGATATTGTTCGGTATTTCGGTATATTGATATGGTTTGATATATCGGTATGTCGGCATTTTCGGTATTATGGTATTTTCGGTTTTTCGGTACTATGGTATTATCGGTATATCGATAATTGTCGGTATCAAAACATACCGAAAGTCGGTATGAAAATCTCAATACCGAACACCCCTACACTTTCTGGTGTTTTTCCAGAGAGAGAAACATTGTTTGCAAACATTTGGGAAACATTCTGTACCAATCGTCGGTTTTGGAGGTAAACTGTCTCCAAACGAATGTAGAATCATAATGATGGCCTCAAATAGTAAATAAGAAATTAAATTACAGAAGTTATAAGTTGTGTTAGGGTACTCCAGCTAGATGAGGTATGGGATGGGTACAAAGTTATACCTTTTTGCATGCTCTTGTTCGTGTAAATTCCAGAGTTTATTCGGGATCAATGGAGAAACGACACCACATCTCCTTTCCCAATTGATGAACATGCATGATGTGAGTTACCGACGAATAACAAGTAAATTAAAGCAGCGTTCCGCAAACTGTGGTGCCTGATATTTGCCCTAGGTGTTCTCTGAGTCCAGGTCATAAGTAAACAGAACATAATGACAAATATCCGTCTTTGTTATGATTCTGCCAACGCTAGGTTGAATATGCGTAGGAGAACACAGTGACAGTACAGTCTGATGAACTCAAGTAATCGAAATACTGGCCTAGATTCAAATAAACATTATACCCAGACCGCCACAGGATGGGGGAGATGTTGTTGGAAAGTGGTCGGTCGCGTGCTAGTGTGTAGGTATAATTCCGGCATTTGTCTGGTGTGACTGAGGGGAAAGGCCTGGAAACGTCAGAGTGGGCGGTTGCTGCGATCGTTCCCAGGACTTCATGATTGCTCTACTGAGCTACGGTCGTTCGTTAATTATAAGTACGTTAATAATTAAACCAAATACGGTCTTCGTTAAAGCACTGAATATAAACGTTTCTTACGAGCATCTGAGGAATCAAAGTCTTAATTTTAAATCCTCACTGTCATACAACTTTGAAAAATCGTAACTGACCATTTTCAATGGTCAACAACAACCTCACTATCAATGATCGCGGTAAGTTGATCACGGTAAAGAGGAAGTAAGATAGATGCAAAAGAAGAATAGCAGCGAGAAGACAGCGAAGTCTACGGCGGTCAAGATGACCACCATCACCGAGCATCTCGCAAATCCGTATGCGCTAGATAAGATCTTGTTTTCAAAGCTTACGAGGGCACAATGCTTAACAGGATATGAAAATGGCTTCATTGACCTCACTATCAAGTTTGCCGACTCAGAGTGAAGCCACGCGGTAAAACTTTAGTAAGTCTACCAAGTTCGAATTGCAAAATATAGGAGTGGCGGAACATCATACAAGAAATTAAAAATGCTGCGTACACAGCTGTAACTTGAGGTGTAAGCACGAAAACAAAAGAGGCTAAGGTACTAAAAATATTGAAGAGCAACAACTCAGAATTGAAAACGCCAAGCGTATAAAAACTATGAAAATCCTTTACCCCCGATTAGACCGCTTAGCAGTTCAAAAGAGGACATTGAGAGTTTAATAGAGAAAACTGCAACATTAGGGTCAACTTAGTATCCAGTAGAACCAAAGCCACGTGGAAAATGTTTCAATTGAATATCAAAAAGAGTACTGTTCATACAAGATTGATTCAAATCCTGGAACAATCACACAGCCAAAGATTGGACAGAAAAAAAGGCGTTCTAATTTCTTTTTTACCTGCAACAGAAACAGCCGCCCTACACAAAATAGCTGGCCAATTTCGGCCACTAATGATAAGATAGAATACACTGTCGAAACTGAAGAACAAATTGAAAGTCAGCACAGAAAAACTCATCAAGCCCTGATGTCCTTCAAAACATGAGCATAAGGTTGTCTTCTGTAGGTTATATTGTTGAACCAAAGTGTCTCAACAAGAATAAATGCAACACAGTGGTGTCAGCATTGAATATATTAAAATGATGCTTTCTGCATTAGCGGTAACCCATTACATCCTACTCCGGATTTTGAACCTAGTTCTGGTCCCCCTACGGCGATATAATTTACTCGTAACCAAAATAGGTTTTCTAAAAGAAGCGGTGGTGTTATATCTCAAATATCCTCATTTTTAAATTGCAAACAAAGAAGAAGAATGATAGAAATGGCAAAATCGCTGTACAATATAAACATGTCCTTTCGCCACCTGCAACGGCAATAAATGCATGTTTGTTACTCTCGCAAAAACGCCTTTTTAAGATCTAGAATGATGTGGAAAATTTCGTTTCGCTTCATTTACCTCAATTTATACGAAATATTCTGTCATTAATGAAGACTGAACGGAATATAAGTGTTTTCAGATTTGTCTTTAGCACTATCCTATGATTAGCAAACATATCAACTATGTTTTCGTAGTCAATGAAGATGTCTCATTTGCCAGCGATGACAAACCAACCCTCTAATCGCTCACACTTCATCGTATATGTCAAATCAATTTCAGATTATAAAATTACCTCTCAGTGGACATACTCGTTACTGGAAATAGAAATCTTCAGAACATAATGCAGGTTTGGGAAAACAGTTTTAAGTTTTAGCTTGCCACGTATTTTGACAATTCTTGAGCAGGCTGCCAACGCTGGAAGACTTAGATTTTCTCAAATACTTGACAGAATGGAACCATCAACATGAGAGTTACACTGTTTTCGCTGTCCACTTCCAAATCTACATTGAAGTTTTTTTTTTCGCTGTGAAGATAGGTAGGTTAACCATTTTTCCGAACTGTTAGAAACCAGAAGTGATCTACCTAGCCAACCTTCACAGAAAAAAAATAAGTCGATTGTAGATTTGGACATGGATTTGGAGAAGAGTCGTCTAATTCTCATGATGATGTCCCATCATATAACATTTGGGGAAATGTAAACCTTTCAGTGTTGACAGGCTTTCAAAGAGTTTCCAAAATATTTTGCATGTTAAAACTGAAAACTGTTTTCCTAAATCTGAATGATCTTCTGAAGTTTTCTGTCGCTTGCCAATAACGAATGTATCCACTGTTAGGTCACTTTGTACGCTGAAACTGATGTGATGTCTACAGTGGGAATAGGAGGGACCGAATAGACGGTTTGCCAATAATTGCCAGCGAATAGGGACATCTCCATTGATTATGAAAAAAGTGGTTGACATGTTTTCTCCTTAAAGGATATTGATTACGACAAACTGATTCTTTAGTGACACTGATATGTGAAATGCTACAAATGTTGAGTACTCCTAAAATTCGCCTTTGCTACATATCTAACTGGTCGACGTGATGTGTCATACCGCGCCAATTGAGTCGGGTGTCCACTCACATTTTTATTTTCTCATTACTAACAAAAGTGTTAGTGTTACGAACTATGATGTACGCTTAGACGCGGCGAATGTACCAATCACTGTACGTCTAGCTATTTTAGTTTTTTTTTGTTTGTTTGTTTCTGCTGTGAATAAATTTTGTGACCCTTAAAAATAAATACGTTTCCTTCCTAAAATTAAAGAATACCTAAAATTGCAGCATTTGAAAATACACTGTCTTTTCTTGGGGTGGGTCAACCTAAAGGGGGGTGGGTCCTGTTGAGATAAGGCTTGCATGATCTCTTTCGAAATGAATAGGCACCACTGTGTATGTCCAGAGACTCTTTCGTCAACGATAACTCATGTACAGCTTTATAGATGCCGAGATGTCATTCTAGTAACTTTTACAGATACGATTTGTGCACTGTCATCTTTGCTTCTTCATACAAGGGCACAATATATATTAAGTATGAAGCATGAGATACGGTGTTCTAATGTCATAAAAAGTATTATGAAACTGGTCAAAATTGAAAAAATATAGGAAATGGAATTATTGCATTATTCTGGCAAATTATTGCTTATTTCGTGCAAATTTACAAAAGATATAGTCTACTAGTGCAAATTAAGAGTTTGATTGTAAGAAATGCGTTAAACTTAAAATCAACTAGGCAAAGGTTAATTTCTAAATTCAGGTCACAAGTGGTGTGTATGTTGAAATCACAGAATGATGCTATGTCTAAGTTAAATGTGAGCATAAATTGTGAAGGCAAAAATATAGAATTCATGGTTGATTCCGGCGCGTCTGTGTCGGTGACCTCTAAAGCCTTTTACTATCGTAATTTCAAACATAACCAATATATAGTACAACCAAAATGTTGCGAGGAGCTTCAAATAATCATTCAAAAGTAATAGGCGCAATTGTAGTTGCTGTTATTTTTATGAATAAAATGCATCAGTTTGTACTAATCGTGGTGGAGAACGATTTAGATCTACCTATTTTAGGTCGTGCTTGGATGTCTATATTGTGGCCTAACTGGAAAGCAATATTTGTTAATTCGATTGCTTATAATGCGAATTTTCCAGAAATTCATACAGTAGATGATTTATTAGGGTATGTAGACGGTGTCTGTTGTCATTTGGACGACGTTTTGATTTATGGTCGTAATAAAATTGAATGCAAAACGAGGGTAGAATAAGTTTTGAGTATTTTCTAAAACGTGGCAACAGAAATATTTTTTAAGGAAGAGATTTTGTATTTGGGTTTTCTGGTGGGTAAGAATGGAATTCGATTGTCTGATGAAAAGATTAAGTCTATATTGGAGGCACCAGAACCAGAAAACGCAACTCAACTCAAGTCTTTTCTGGGTATGACTTATTTTACCATCGACATGTTCCGGGTCTTTCCAGGCAGAGTCTGAAACTATATGAATTACTCAATAAAGGTTATAGCTGGCAATGGTCGGAAAAACACAAGCAAGAATTTGGTAATCTGAAACAACAATTATTACAAACAATTCTAACGTTACAGCCGTTTAATCCTAATGCGGATATCGTTATTATGACTGATGCTAGTCCTGACGGTCGGTACAGTACTTTTGAACAGAAAGAATGGTCAGCTCACAACAGTAGCCTGTGCTTCGGCTACTTTATCTTCAGCTGAAAGACAGTACGCTCAATTTGAAAGGGAAATGTTATGTATAGTTTTTGCATTAAAACGATTTCATAAGTATGTATACGGCAAAAGTATGTATACGGCAATGTATACGGTATGTATAAGTATGTATACTTTGTAGACTGATTCGGTTCCGGCGAAGTTAATATTTGCTGACAAAACAATTCCTGGCACAGCGTCACCGCGAATACAGAGACGGTGTCTTTTCGTAGCATCGTACGGCATTAACTTTGATTACACTAAATCTGTTGAAATTGCTGATTTTTTGTCACGTAGGCCGTTGTCAGTGGAGGCAGGTGATAGCCAAATATCTTCGGAATATGTAGCGTCTTTGTCAAATGTATTGTTATTATTAGAACAGATTCGATATAGCACAGATAACAATCCAATAACTCAACAAATCATATACTGGATTACAAATGGCTGGCCTGATTCTCTTCCAAACAAATATACTGGAACTTCGTTAACAAATTTCTTCAAATAAGATATAATTTAACATATTGATTTCTTCAATAAGTAATGGTTGCATTTGATTTGGTGATCGTGTATATTTGTCTGAGAGTTTGCGAAATCAATATCTAGATTTGTTGCACGAATATCATTTGGGCATTAATAAAATGTTTGAAATAGCTCGTGCTGCTGTTTGGAGGCCACGTATGGATCAACAGATCCAACAAGCAGCAAGCAATTGCGATTTATGTAAATCAATAGCCAATATTCCAAACAAAACAAGTTATAAATCATGGTCGGCAGCAAGTACTTCTTTTCAAAGAATACATCTAGAATACAAAAATGTTACTACAGAAGAAACATGTAATACATTAGAGCACCTATTTGCTACTTTTGGATAGCCATATACTATAGTCACAGACAATGGTCCACCATTTTGCCGGAGAGCTTTTTGAACGCTTCTGCATATTCAGAGGTATTCAATTATTACATGCGCCGCCATACCACCACCTAGCAATGGGGTAGCAGAAAAAGCAGTTCAAACTATTAAGAAGGCACTGAAAAAAATGGGGTTACAAAATAAAGATATTTAACGGTTAACACAGTCGCTTCTTGGTTGGAAGGTATATTATACACCAGTGGTTCCCAAGGGTCCGCGGGAGGTCACCAAGGGTCCGCGGGAGGTCACCAAGGGGTCCGCGACTTATTGTTGGGAAATTAGGTTTTGTCTTAAACTAGCTTTCAGAAGACATTATTGTATTAATTTTAAAAAATCAAATCGTAATTTGTCTTAACACATTGGGGACGGGCACCAGAATCTCCCTTAGTACGTTGGTCATGTTTGTGCACCGACCCCGGAAATTTCAATTTTCGGCGAACCTTGGACTGAAATGGCCTTAAGTTTAAGGTATTGTCCGTATGTCAATGCTGAATTATCTGAAATGCAGCGTTTAATAGAATGTTTGAATGTGCCACTAGTGCATTTATTTTGTTCCTACCCTTGTTTTCTCCTTTCTAGCAGACCCTTACAAATCTCTTGAATTTTTATCCCTCCACCATTCTTGTTAAACAAACGAATTTACATTATTCTCAAATTATTACTAAATGCAAAAGAATCTCCTAAAATTCTACAACGGACTGACGAACGATAAATAAAATGAAGAAATTTATTGTTATGTATTGTGCATGGACACGAGATACAGAAGATATTCATTCTTAGGGTTACCAGACGTACTTTTAAGAGTAGATGTAGGCCCTACTCTTTTTTCCCAAGTCTGCCACTGCACAGAGTTAACGCGTGACATTATACTGCTAATGCACTTTAGTCAACTAAAATTTGGAATTCCCGGATTTTGATTATATAAATAGGAATTATTTATTAGTATTACTGCTATTAATTATTGATGTTTATCGCTAGTATTAAATGTGATCTTCCGTCATTGCAAAATGTAGCTGTAGGCTTGTTTCTTTTCATTTTTTCCACTTTTACGATCTGGTAATCCTATTCATTCTGCAAGATTTATCTCGGCAGAGGAAACTGTTTTGCGAAGTACTACCACTCTCTCAAACAATGCTGGCAATAGTGGTAAATGTTAATGTTAAATGTAAACTGTTTGCAGTGTTTAGTTCGATTGTTATGAATGTTGAAAGTAATATAAAATTGCTCTGACGCACCAAACACCATTTCGTTCGTGGCAGTGGATTATTTGTCAAGTGTGCGCCGTGTGGTGTACAATAGTTTATAAATATTTATATTTATCGGACAACGTATTAAATGCTGTACTGAAAAATGGACCGTTGGTTAAAAAGTGGCTCCTTAAAACGAGATAGGCCTACGCCTACAGACCAAGAGGAAAAGGACGAAATAGATGGTCGAAGTAAAATTCAGGTGAGTTCGTGTGAACCTAACCCTTCTACAAGCAGCGTTAGGCCTACAATTAAAATTAGGAAGTACAATTCAGATTATTTGGAGATTGATTCCCATATGCCGGAAATGAGGATAACTCAAAACCTCAGTGTGTTGTTTGCTTTGAAGTCCTCTCTAATGAATGCATGAAGCCTGAAAAAAAATTTTGTAGGCATCTCGAGACAAAGATAAGTCACTAGATTTTTAAAAAATAAAATTGGGAGAACTGAAAAACTCCAAAAAAGCGATGGCCTTGCATACTGGTGCAAATGTGAATGAAAATGCAACTCTTGCCTCTTATGAGGTTTCTCAGCTTGTAGCAAAATGTGGCAAAGCTCATACTGTTGCTGAAGAGCTTATTCTACCGGCAGCTGTAATACTGTGCAAAAGACTGTTGGGTGATGCAGCCGCTCAATTAGTCAGTAGTGTCAAGCTTTCCAACAATACTATACAAAGGAGAATAACTGATATAGCAAGTAATATTGAAGAAACATTGCTGACCAGGCTTAGTATGTGTGACATGTTTGCTCTGCAATTGGATGAGAGCACAGACATATAAAAAAAAGCAATAATGCTAGTTTTTGTTCGTTATGTATGGAAAGACTAGTTATTTGAAGACTTCCTTTTTTCTGGTGAACTTCTTCATACAGCAGCAGACGATATTTTCTCTTCATTAAACGATTTTTTTAATAAACATGACATTTCATGGAGAACATGTGTGGGTTTATCAACAGATGGTGGAAAATCCATGTCTGGACACAAAACAGGACTTCGAGCACGTATTCAAGCAACAGCTCCTAACATGAAATGGACTCATTGTTGCATCCATCGAGAAGCTTTAGTAGCCAAAAGTTTGCCAGAAATGTTGCAAAAGACGCTCAATGAAGCTGTACAAATTATAAACTACATAAAAACTCGACCTCTTCAATCCAGATTGTTTTCCTTGAATGCAAAGAGGTGGGCAGTGAACATAAGCAGCTTCTTATTCATACTGAAATGCGTTGGCTCTCTCGAGGTAAAATCTTGACAAGGTTTTTTGAGCTTAGAGACGTGGTCCGAATCTTCCTTATCGACAGCAAGTACGTTGATTTTCTCAATGACTTTTCTTGGCTGTGCATGACCGCCTACCTAGCTGATGTGTTTGAACAATTGAATCTTTTGAACTTAAGTTTACAAGGAAACGACGTACACATGTTCCAAGTTGAAGACAAAGTCAGTGCTATGGTAAAGAAGTGTGAGATCTGGGCAGTAAGAATCTATAAAGAATCTTTTACGAACTTTCCTACTTTGAAACAGTTCTTGGAACCTTCTGATGAAACTTTGCCTCACCGGGTAAATGAAAAATGATCGATCATCTTCGTAGTTTAGTCACCACTTTTAGGGAATATTTTCCCGAGCCCAAACCCGATGACTGGTGGATTCGAAATCCGTTTAGCTGTGTCGAAATAGACAAAATTCGTAGCCTCTCAGATGAGGAACAGGATCAACTTCTAGAGTAATCGTGCTGTAGTACCATGAAAAGTGCTTTTAGCGATGGAAAACTAACCAACTTTTGGTTAACTGTTCGTAAGGACTTCAGAGAACTTGGTGAGAAGGCACTGAAACATCTCGTTCCTTTCGCAACCACATATCGGTGTGAACAAGCTTTCTCAACCTTTGTTATATGAAAAACAAGTACAGAAATCTGCTTGACATGCAGTATGATTTCAGAGTAAAAGTGTCAAGTATCGAACCTAACTTTTCAGTAGTAATGAACTCTAAGAACAGATTCCACTTATCGCACTAAGAATTAAAACTGTCCGATTTGTCTTTTTCATAAAGTAAATATGTGCCTCCTAAGTGTATTCCTAGCGTCAAACTTTAAATATTGTACGTATAATAAAACATCATTACTTGTAATGTTGGCTTGTACTGTATGACTTTTATTTTGTGACCGGTCGCCACCTTACGAAACACCAAACTAAATTAATAAAAATAAAAAAGATTATGTTTAGGTAAGTAAATAATAATGTTCAATTCAGTAAGCGCTTATTAGAATTTTAATTTATGACTTGAAATCGATTTGGGATTTTAGGGGGTCCGCGACATGTTGGCGAAGGTATGAGGGGGTCCTCGAAAAAAAGTTATTGGGAACCGCTGTTATACACTTTAAAACATATGGCCTCTACGACTAACGGTAGATCACCGTTGTCGATGTGTCTATCATATCAACCTAGAACTAAATATAATTGTGTAGAACTAAAAACTACACATCATCGAGTAACAATTCACATACTTTTACACTCCGGGTACTGAAGTATGGGTATCAAATAATAGGACCAGCATACCAAAGTTTTTAAAAGGAACTATTATTCAACGAAAAAGAAATAACGCTTGTTTGGTTACTGTGGATGGACATAACAAACTCTATCATAAGCATCAATTATTTGTTGATAAAAAGTTGGTTAAGACCGACAGGAGAGCTAGCATAACATGGTCCGATGATGATTCCGAATCAATACCGGATACGTCTAATAACAATAGAGATTATTAACGTACGAAAATCTATGAGAATCAAGAGGCAACCACTATGGTTCATAGATTATGTGACGTGAAGTCTCGGATAATAAAAAGAATTGTTTGCATGGATATTCTATGATGCTATTTCTTGCATGCTTTCAGAACTATATCGTTTGCATTGCTGTATGTTTCTTCAAGTTGGAATTTTTTCACAAGGCTAGTTGTTTCATTAATGAATTTCTCTGCATGAGCTTATTACAGTTTAATCAATTTGTTCCTGTACATCGAATGGCGTTGAAGGTTATTTTCAACTTTACTGTGAAATGGAAATGCTAACGTTCTATCACAGGGCGACAACATTAAAGGAAGCTGATTATTTTTATGTATTTTGTATATTTATGTTTGTACACTAATTGACGGTTTTTCTGTGCACGAAACTAATTACAGCAAGTGAACTATGAATTGCATGTTATATTTACAGCAAGCTGAAGCGAAGTGTTTAATGTTTACTATTTGTGCACTTATATGGCTTTGGGAGGCAAAAACTGAAGATTTCTTATGAAGCACCATTACTTTTCTTAGAAGACTAATTTAAGAACATTCGTCAAGGACCATTACTGTATCCTTTGTCTAATGCACATGGATTGGGTTAGTGCAAATGGGATGGCACCATATATTTTTCTCTCTCTTTGTTTTCTTTTCAGGTAGTTCCAGCGACTACAGTATTATTATTATTTGCTGAAGGGAAGGTGAATGCCGAGATGTAATCTAGTAACATTTACAGATGCAATTTATACACTGTCAGCTTTGCTTAATATTGGAGCTGGAAATACTGATTGAACAGCTGTTGTTTCACTTTTTGTTTTTCTCCTTAGAGATGTAGTTGACATTGTTTCCAAAAGTCTAAATACAAATATAGTTATCCTCTGTATATAGGTGCGACTACTGATACTCAATAATTATTCTAATTACATATGGAACGTGGATAACTGCTGCTGAGGACATTACTGAATATCTAAGTATGTATTTATATACTTTTCTGTAATACGTGTTTTTAATCGTCTGATGTTTATGGAAAACGTAATGTACGCCTGATGCATATGAACCTACTTTACAATGCAGTAATAGATGGGTATACTTTTGCTTATGAAATAAATTATTACTGGTCATTTACTGTGAGTAATATATTTGTTCGTATGTCGAATAGCTTACGATTGCTTTGGTACCAATACTTCACTTACTGTTTTACAGAATTTGCTCGGTCGTTTTGTACTCATTTTCATTTGTTTAGAATGCATAATATTTACTTATGCACATGACCCATCTTGACAATACAGCAACAGATTCAGTTGAAATTTGGTACACACGTTTATGTTGGCGTCGAGAAGAGGGAGGCCTATTAGCCCAGGAAATAAAGGGAAAAAAGGGCAAATGTCGGGAATAATTAGGAGAAAGCTGAATTTTGGCTAGTTGTTACATCATTACTAGATGTGCATTTTCCCAAAAGTACCCTCCCCTCCCCCTTGTGCTTCTCCCCAATCCCCCGAAGTACAAATTTACAGACTTCCAGAAATTGCATTATATCTCCGTAACTAAGAGGCATAGAGATATAATTCTTTTTTGTTATAATTCCTAGATGACAGGCTACAAAAATGATTATCATGCGTGTTGCGCTATTGCTAGTCGTTTTGCCGTAATTTAGATCCAAAGCGCAAAATAAGGATATTTTGCTTTCAATATATACGCTTTTTACGGTGTAGCTTGTTTTATACTTACAATATCAAAAAGCTATTCGAAATAAAAGTTGTAGCCTGTTTCATAAGCTTTAAAATGATGTATATATCAATATGCTTGAACCATTACTGTGTTAGCTATTGAGGTAGCAATGACGCGCAACAGCGCGCGAACAATGCTTTTCCTTCTATGTGTGCCCTATCCACATTAGGCAGTTGTGACCTGTCGACGGTTATGACAATATATCTCTGCTGTGTAGTGGCAAGTAAAATAGGTGATGAATTGGTAGTGTATTTTGACGTACTTTTCATGTGATATATTACGTACCCAGATAGCATGCCAGCTTGCAACAAGGTTGTCCGTCACTTGCATCGAGCTTGTTAAGCTTGATATTGTGTTGAACTTAATAACCAAGCATGAAATAAACTTTTTGGAAAAACAAGTGGTTTGGTTGTTATAACGAAGGTAACTCAAGCTTGTTGGAATCAGCAACTATACGAGGAATCTTGTCAAACTTTAATTATTATTTTTTGTTGCACTTTCACTGTCGTCTCAGTGCACTGAAGTTCCATCACGTGCCACGCCTATTTTGACGTTGTCTAATCTTCGCCAATTACTAGAGGTGCCTGCAATCTGATTACTTGTACTAAGTATAAACAATGCTTCGAATTCGAACTCGGGCGTTTGATTCCATGGTCTAGTGACTACAGCATCGGATTTGTGTGCCAATGGCCCTCGGTTCCATTCCTATTCAGAACAACGTTTTATTTTTGAAAGAAGTACAATTTATTTTCCTTTCTTGTCCTGGCAAGGATACTTCAACCTTGATTTCTGTAAACTAGACTGCTTAATGCGACATTGTTTAAACATTTTGGCTTAAGTTGCTAAACCTGCATCAAGTCATCATTCCACTTATCAAAGTAAGCTTGATTAACTTTTGAGTCAGGTTGCAATTGTTGTGTGGGTAGTGAAATAGAAGAAGGTACGTGAATTTTAAATTATTTCTTTGTTCACGAGAAGCAAATAAAACAAAAAAATTAGTACGATAAGGCCAGTCATATTAGTTGGAAATTAAATTTAGTTGGTAATGTTTTGTTATAGCTTACCTTTGATGATGATGTATTGTCAATTGAATGATGTATGTTATATTTATTATCTTCTAACAGAGCGTGGTAATCGATTACCGTTGTAAAGAAACTATCAGGATCTTGTGAAAATTTACGTAGCGGAATGAATGCATTAAACTTAACAAATTACTTATTTATTAGAAATACAATAAAAGAAGAATGGTTGATTTAGATTTATTGTGTGCTCTAAGTGAGATATAACTTGAAAGAGAAACTGTAATAGTGGAAAGAGAATTACGGACATTATTGAGGTTAGTGTGAAATGAAACAATGGACTGCATGAAAAGTTGGAAGGAGAAATAACTATTCGGGTTCACAGTTCATCCTTTCTCCTACCCTATTCCGGTCGGAGCCATAGATGCCTGAAGGTCATAATTCAATCCAATTCAATTCAACATAGGTGGATCAAATGTGATGATGATCACCAGCTGAGTTTTCTACCTTGATCTGCTGTCAAACACAATGGCGTGTAAATAGTACTAGGATGAAAATGTATAAATTATACTGGTTTTATGCAAATCGATTCACTCTTTTCATAGTTACTAATAAGATTTTTCATGAAGCAATTCCATCCATATTGCTTGTTTAATCCTACAAGCTGCATCAAATCAAATTTACTCTCCACAAAGACCTAAAATGTGATTTTGCCCGTCAAACTTGCTATCAATGAAATCTGGGAATATACTTCAGTTATAAGCCATCATCCTCTGTATGTCTTCTCATGATTTTATGAGCCGTGTCCGATAAGCAGATTATATTTTCCCTCCCAGAGACATTTGGAACAATTATCCGATCTTTAAAATGTTATTAAAGATGTTTGTTTGTATATGACAGCCATCCTCTTGACCAGATACAAGTGTAATAATATATTTTAATTCATTCAGATGTACTGACATTCGTCGCTGTTTTATATTTACTCACATAACATACAAAATGAATTCCTGGTTTCTATTTTGGTCAAGTCCAATTGTTTTAATTCTTTAAAAAATCTCTGGAACCGTTTCCATGGCACTGTATTTCTGGCATTCACAATAAGAAGCCTAGTCCTTACCCTTTATTCCCGCTCATCATTTCGTAAGTCACATTTCATGATAAAATTTTCTCTCATTTCTTAAGTCACAACCATATAAAGACATTTCTTGTGCTTTCATGCAGTTTTAATACTGAATTCTTTCCCAGAAATGACGCAATTTCTTTTTAAATCCAACGTTGCTTCTGAGGTTCTTAAAAAAGTTGAATATGTTGAAAGATAATACGGGTTATCGGTCTGTATTGATTTATAATCAGCTTTGATATTAGTATGCCTTGCATAGTTCTGCATAAACGCGCTGGGAACCCGAATAGTACCTTCTCCTTCCAACTTTTCATGCAGTGCATCTATTCATTTAACACTATCCTCCATAATGTCCGTAATTCTCTTTCCACGATTACAATTTCTTTGTCAAGATATTTCCACTAAGAGCACAATAAATCAAAATCAACCATTCTTCTTTTATTGTATTTCTAACAAATAAGTAATTTGGTAAGTTTAATGCATTAATTCCTCTACGTAAATTCTCACAAGATGCTGATAGAAGTTTCTTTAAAATGATAACTAATTACTACGTTCTGACCAAAAATAATAAATATAACCTACAACTTTCAATTGAAAATACCACATCTTCAGAGGTAAGTTTTACTAAAAACTAAAATTACCAACTAAAATGTAATTTCCAAATAATAGAAATATGATTAACCTTATCGTAATAAATTCTATGAGGTTCTATTTTCTCTTGCTGAGTTCAGAAATAGCTTACAATTGAAGTACCTACCTTCTTTCTCTTATTTCACTACTCACACAGCAATTTTGACTTGATTCAACCTTGTTGCAAGCTGGCATGCTATCTGGGTACGTGATATATCACATGAAAAGACCGTCAAAATACACTACCAATTCATCACCTATTTTACTTGCCACTACACAGCAGATATACAGTCTGTTACAAAATAACTGCACCACCTGGGAAAATGTGAGTGTCTTCAGTTTTATTTCGAAATTGTGTTTTACATTTGGCTTCACATGAGCTAAATATATTAAACTATTGTTGCCGTTGTATTTTGATGCTGTTTTGTTTCTTTTTGCTGGTTGCCTATATGTGTGCTCATGTTCTCAACAGATGGCAATGCATTCACTTTGCAAATGGCTGCCTCTTAGTTCTACATGTGAACATGATCCGTTGAAAGTGTATCATCAAATTGTGTTTTCCACGTGAGCTTTGTGTTCTTGATTTGTTGTTTACAAGTTGTATGTGACATATCAGCAGTTTTGGAAATACTTGCGCAAGAGTATTGTATGGACAGTGCTGTAAATGGGCAATGTACTTAACGATACATCCCCTCGTAAGCAAGGGATGATATTGGCGTTGTATCGTGCCGGTATTCCGCAACGCACGATTGCGAAACAAGTTCATCTACACGATACAACAATTGGTAGAATTATTAAAAAGCAAACCACGTATAAGAAGTCCTCCTTGAGAAACAAATGTGGCCGAAAACGAAAAACAAGCCCTCGCACAGACCGGCAAATGAAGGCGCTAGCTCTGAAAAGTAGAGTATCTTCTTCACGGCAAATTGCTCGAACTGTGTCTGATGAAACTGGTGTTAGTGTAAGCCACGGGACAGTAGTTAGACAGTTAAAGGAACAAGGAATTCGTAAGAAAAAGCCGATACTCACTGCAAACCACATAAGAGCCAGGAAACGTTTTAAGATAAAGATAAAATGAATTTTATGGGCGGTAACAGCATGCGTCGTGGGAAAAGTTTTGTTAGCATGTGCGAACACTGGGGTATTGATGAATGGGACCATGTGATTTTTTTCTGATGAAAAAAAAATAGAGTGTTTGGGAATGATAGTGGTGTCCGACTGTGGATGAGAAGTGGTGAAAAACTGAATATGGATTTGTTTCGCTTACGCAGAAGTTTGGGGAAAGTGTAATGGTCTGGGGCTGCTTCACATCAAAGGGTGTCGAAAGGCTAGAAATTTGCAACAGGTCAGTGAACGGACAGTATTACGTGGACATTTTAAACCGTAAACTTCTACAAACTGCAAGGGATTATTTTTCAAGCCAGAATTTAGATTATTTCATATTTCAAAATGATACTGCACCGTGTCACAGAGCTGCCGTTGTTAAGAACTGGTTTTCAGATATGCATATCCGGAGGCAATGGTGGCCACCCAACTCTCCAGACATGAACCCCATAGAAAAATTGTAGCACATTATGTCCCAAAAGCTTTCAGGAAAGTATTTCCAAACAAAGAAAGAGTTAATTGAAGCAGTAGCTCAGGTTTGGTTCTATGAGTTGGACGTATCTTTGTGCCAGTCTCTCGTACACAGTATGCCAAAGCGGTTGGCAGTACTGAAATCAGCACATGGGAAACATACAAAATACTAAATGCCGTGTTTGTGCAATTGTGGTATTTAGTAGTACTCTTCAAAAAAAACCAAAAGTATTTTCAAAGTCTTAAATGAGGTCTTATATGCAGTACTTTACTAGATGTCATAAAAACAATTACTATATGTTAGGTTAGGCTAGGTTACGATGTGCATGTTTTTTGCATTTCCTGATATTTGCACCATACAATTTAGCAATATGTTGATAGCTTTGTTCATATGTACCAAGAATAACAATAAACAAGGTTTATCAATCGATTTAAAGTATTATAACTAATGTTCTTCAGCATATTGCTACAAGGCGAATAAATTACCTATTTTGTTTTAGGTGGTGCAGTTATTTTGTAACAGACTGTATATTGTCATAATCGTTGACAGCTCATAACTGCCTAATGTTCGCCCGCTGGGGAAACTAATGTGGATAGGGCACACATAGAAGGAAAAGCTTGTTCGCGTGCTGTTGCGCGTCATTGCTACCTCAATAGCTAACACAGTAATGGATCAACCATATTGATATACACATCATTTTAAAGCTTATGAAACAGGCTACAACTTTTATTTCGAACAGGTTTTTTGATATTGTGAGTTTAAAATGATGAAAAGTGTAAATATTGAAAGCAAAATATCCTTAGTTTGCGCTTTGGATCTAAATTACGGCAAAACTACTAGCAATAGCGCAACACGCATGATAATCATTTTTGTAGCCTGTCATCTAGGAATAATAACAAAAAAAGAATCATATCGCTATGTCTCTCAGTTACGGAGATACAGTATAATGCAATTTCTGGAAGTCTGTAAATTTGTACTTCGGGGGACTGGAGGGAAGCACAAGGGGGAGGGGCGGGTACTTTTGGGAAAATGCACATCTAGTAATGATGTAACAACTGGCCTAAATTCAGCTTTCTCCTAATTATTACCGACATCAAACCTTTATTTCCTGGGCTATATTGTTTTTAGTTCAAAACTGTTCAAGATACGGCCAAACTAATTACATCAGTGCATTTCTTCGAATATCTAACATGAATTTGATGTATCACTTGCACTTATTCCCATTTTTTTAAAACTTGAATCCAAAATGGCGGACACTATGTGTCATTTTTTTAAAAAAAAAATGTATAACTTAGTTTCATTCATACTGCATATGGCAGCATTCACGTTCTTTCCTATCTACATTAATTCAACGGGTGATTCCACATTTTTCATATAGCAACTTAATATGATCGGTGGTCTGTCATATTGAGTATCTTGCTAATGGTTTCAGATACTGTAAAACGAACTACACCAGTGAATTTCTGCGAATATTTAACATGAATTTGATGTATTATTACCATTCGAGAAAAAACTGGAATCCAATATGGTGTATCCAAGATGGCGGACGGTGTAACATGTGTCAGAGAAGCAGTACTTGATCCAATTTGTTTTGCATATGTCTAGATTTATATAAAGAAAATAAAAGTAAATTTGTGTCCGAATGAATGAATGAATTTTGATGTATGGTTTTTAGGTATCTAAGGTTCAGGCCGAATTTTGTGTCCGAACGCAATAGTCGTTTACGATAGCATTCAGGATAGGCCTATATGAAGGCTTATAAATATGCAAATTACCGGTATGGACAGCTAAAATTAGTACAATAGATATTGAGCCGCGGAGAACATTGCATTTTGATTAATTTTAAACAAAGTCCGGAGAGACACTTTGCAAATGTACCTTGTAAGACTTCTGTTGCATTGTAGTATCATATTATAAATTTTAATCTTAATAAAAAATATAGTATCAAAGTTACTTCTAAGATGTGTTCAACAGATAGCACATGCAGAGTTGTAACGTCAATTCGATAGTTTGAATTGTATAGCTCTTAGCGTCAGGATGTAATTTAATTTCAGGACTTCTTAATTATAAAAACGTTGATCATATGCTGCAGTATGTAACTGTAATATACTGCAAGGAAATAATGAAATAACAGAAAACTTTGCAAGAATGAACTGTAACCATTTTGAAATATGTCTGTACAACACAACGAGGAAACAGTGACTATATCGTAACATTTCTTTTATTGGAACACCCACATGGCTACAAATATAAAAAATCTAATCATCACAAACTCTTCAACATTCTGTTACAGTTTTAGTATCCTGGTAAGATAAAATAAAATAAATTTATGGGCGGTAACAGCACGCCCTGATACGGGGAAGCCCCTTATCATTGTCACGTCTAAACATAGCTGTTAAGATAATAAAACAATAAAATCATATAAAAACTGAAGTTGTGAAAGGTCTTCAGAAGCTGAGGTTTTCAGCAATATATCATACATAATACAGTTCAGCTAACTGGTTTAAAGGCCCAGTATGAGGATTAATAAAAACTAAAGGTATATAAGGTTTTTATTATAACAAGTCAAAAACGAGAAGGCTGTAAATAGGCCTTCACAAGATAACAGAATATTACAACATAAAACGTAACAGCTAATGGACATAATCATCTCAGATTTATTGACAGCAACGTTATCCCATCACCGCTGCAATTCAGTCCGAGCAATAAGTCGATAATATATCAACATGTTCTGGAATGGGACATGCTAAGTGTCAATATTAACTCTTAAAGTCTTCACGAGCAGCTTGGTCTGCCAATTCATTTACCATGATTACAAACATGATTTGGTATAGAGGAAAAAACAACAACAACACCAGAAGAGCAGATGGCATGTGTCTTCTTAGATAGTATTTCTTGCACCAACGGATGCTTACTATAATATTTTTGAGACTTTGTACGACACTGAGAGAATCTGTACGAACAAGGATGCGGTTAAAACCACGAACAAGACTAAAATCCAATGCGTTTAAAAGTGCATATAGGTCAGCAGTAAAAATACTGGCTTTGGGATTAAGACAAAATTGGTGGGCTTCCCCATCCATAACAAACGCGCATCCAACAGGTTCATTTGATTTGGACTCATCTGCAAAACAGAGGTAAAATTCAGGTACTGATTCTGCAGTTCACGAAAACGTTGCTGAAATTATATCATAGATGTCTCCGATTTCTTTAAACTGGACAAAGAAATATCAATCCGTGGATGAGCAATTGTCCACGAGGGACGGAGACTAAAATGGACACGACAGACAGTTGGACAGTATGCATTCAAGTTCTCCAACAACTCAGATACTTGGATGCCAAGTGGTCGGGTAGAATGGCCTCGCTGTACCAGGTTCACTACTAAATTATGTGCTGGATGGCCAACTAAAGATGACATCTTGGAGAAGTAGCTCAGCACATGGTACATCCGGTGAATCTCGAGCGGAGGTTCTGCGGAAACAATACCAAGACTGGTGACCATGGGTGGACTGGCCATAATAAGGTACCGGCCCGATGGCTGGTGCGCCCTTTCCAGATCAGTGCCTCTGCGCCCTCCTCGGGAGGGGCAAAGGCCCGTCTTAGTCTGAGGAGGGCGCACAGCTTCCTCCCTTAACACGATTTTTCTTGAAAAAAAAATAACAAAGCTACATAATTATTTTATAACTTCATTAATTTACGTATATATACATATTGAAATGGAGAATATTTATTAATGTTGATGAACAAAGGTGTCCATTTGCGCTCTCGCTCCCCCCTGCACTTCCTTTTATTTGGGGGTATTCCATACTCGCAAGAGCCTTCGGATGGACGGCGCCCTCCCAAGTATGTGACCGCGCCCTTTTTACATAGCCAGTCCACCCATGCTGGTGACAGGGTTTGTGCGCTACGCGCCAATGGAAAGTCGAATTTCTGCCTGATGAACACTATCCAGTGCATGTAAGGCAGACAATCGTGCAGAGGAATAAGCGTTACAACCATAAAATAAGTTCGTGATAAAGTCCCAACAAGGTTGTACGATTAGTTGGATGACTTAAAACAAGTAACAAATTCAGAGGTTTGGTACAGGAAATTTTAATTCGTGCGAAGGTGACTATGCCAATTTAACTTAGTATCACATATTAAATCATGGAATCGTACCTCCTCGACGAACTGGAATTGTCTGTTCCCAAGAAACAAATCTGGATCCAGAAAATAATTTCGTTTACGGCAAAAATGTACACAGAAAAACGAAAGCCAGTATGCTATGGCCAATCAACAAGATCTGGAATTTGGATCTGCGTAGAGGCGAGAATGATATTCGCAGATTTACAGACAATCGTCAGGTCGTCAACATATAGGCCTAAAGGGTCTTCCACAGGGGGACGAATACAAGCCATAACACTATTCACAGCAATAGCGAACAGTATTATACTCAGCACTCCCTTGAGGTACGCCGTTCTCCTGTAAATAGCGCTCTGAAAGACTATCACCAACACGAACATGAAAATAACAATCACTCAGAAAATCTTAAATAAAATGGGCCATGTGGCCCCGAATGCCCCAGTCATGAAGCTTTCGTAATATGCCATATTTCCAGGGGGATCATAGGCCTTCTCTAAATCGAGGAACACAGGGAGATCTTGTTCATTGCGGATGAACGCATTTTGAAGAATAGACTATAGCCTGACAAGATGGTCGACATTTGATCGATATTGTCGAAAACCACACTGATTATTGGAAAACAAGTTATTATGTTCCAAGTACCACACTAGGCGCGATTTATCATTCTCTCAAATAGCTTGCATACACAGCTAGTGAGAATAATGGGCCGGTAACTTGTGGGAGATAGTTTATCTTTGTCAGGTTTCAGAGTAGGGATTACAATAGCTTCTCGATAATTACCAGAGAAGCTATCGGTCCTCCACATCTGGTTATAAAGATTTAGCAAGAAGACCTTACCTTGGGAGAGAAGGTGATGCAGCATTTCATAATGTATATCATCATCTAGTCCAGGGGATGTGCTTCTAACATCCTCCAAGGCAATTTCAAGTTCCCACTCGGTGAAAGAGACATCATATGGTTTGAAACTATTAGAGTGGAAGCGTAGAGGAATCATGTCTGCCTGATGTTTCATATTGACAAAATGAGCATATGGTGCTCAGAGCTGGATATTACTGCGAAGACTACTTCAACAAGATAAGAAATCTCTTCTGGGTCAGTATGCAAGACATTGTTGTGCTCTAGAGCAGTCAATGGCTCGGAGCGACAATTGCCCTGCAAACGTCTGACCCGGTCCAACATGTCTCGAATAGGCTTTTGTGAGTTAATAAAGATACGTACTCACGAAAAGATGTACGCTGAGTTTGTTTCATAAGACGTCGAATATAAGTCTGTGACTGACGAACTGTATTCAGATTCGCCGCTGTAGGATATCGCTTGAATACATCTGTACGGACACTACCCCAAAGAACGTTACAGGAATTAAAATAACTAACTCTATAGCTTATGGAACCCGCAAGTTCATCTCCGCAGTAACAAACGTTCCACATTGGATTCTATCCTGGGCAACATCAAACCAGTATTCAACATTAACACCTACTTCTCGAAGATCTCTTCTAATATTATCCTACCAACAACGTCTCGGTCTTTCCAATGGTCTCCCTCCATCCGGTCTTCCAACCAGGATAGAATATAATCTTCGTTTTTCTTCTATCCGAGCTACGTGGCCTGCCCACCTTAGTCGTTGCGATTTCATTATGTTTACATTTCGTGAATCGTACAGTCCAGGGGATTCTTCATTATGCAGTCTCCTCCATTCTCCAGTTACCTCATCCCGTTTCGGCCCGCATATTTTTCTCAAAACCTTTTTTTCAAACACACGCAATTTACGTTCATGTGCCAGGGTCGTACTCCAACTTTCGCAACCGTAAAGTATTACTGGTGCAATAACTGTTCTATACATTTTCAAGTTCAATTTCCTTGATATTAATCGCGAGGTTAGAAGGTTTCGGAATGAACAGAATCATGCGTTACCTGATACTAAGCGATATTTTATTTCTTCTGTGACCTCATTTTTGCTTGTTACATATGCTCCCAAATATTTAAAATTCTTTACGTTCTCTATGACCTCATCCCTAATTATCATGTTTTTATTTTCTTCGTTCTCTGTGTTTCGGCTTGTTATCATGTATTTTGCTTTATCTATATTTACCTGCAGACCTATCAAATCGCACGCTTCTATTAAGACATTGGTGTTGCTTTGTAATGAATTTATATCGTCCCCTATTAAATCTACCTCATCCGCGTATACGAACAGTTGATTCAAACCATTCAATGATAGTCCCTTTTTGTCACCTTTAATTTTTAAAATCGCATGTTCTAACGCAAAGTTAAACAGTAATGGTGATAAGGCAACACCTTGTTTCAGTCCGATGCGAATATTGAAATTATCTGACATATTATTACCTATCCGTACTCTGTTTATGGAGTCGCTGAGACACATCTTCACTAGTTGAACTAGTTTTTTCGGAATTCTAAATTTTATCAGGATACTATATAACTTTTCCCTTTTGATAAAATCATATGCTTTCTTAAAATCAATGAATAGCTGGTAAACCGTTCCATTGTATTCCGATTTCTTCTTAAAAGTTTGTCTCAAGGTGAAAATCTGGTCCACCGTGGATCTACTTCTTCTAAATCCACATTGGTGATCTCCAATTATTTAATCTACGTATACACTTAGGCGTGTTAACAGAATATTACTTAATTCTTTGTAACAGGTTTGGAGTAACGAGATTCCGGGGTAATTATTAGTCCGATTTATCGGCTTTTTGTAAAACGAAACTATTATTGAGATTTACGATTCCTTTGGAAGCTCCTCCTTTCTCCATATAGTACTTATCAATTTATGTAGTTCCTTGATTAGTTCCGTTGCTCCCGCTTTAATTCGGCTGGAATATTGTCTATCCTGGTGATTTGATTTTTTTTTTCATTTTTTTTATCGACATTTCGATCTCAATCTCGCTAGGTTCGAGTATCCACGGTTCTGCGGTATGGATTTCAAATTCCTCTGTTTGTTCCCCGTCTCCAACTAAAGTAACAGGTTGGGGTAGATGCTGGAAAAGATTATGAAGATCAAGAAGTGTAAAGCTTGTTCTCTTATGATGTATAACTTCAAGAACGTCCTGTTCAAGGTGGATACAAACAGCAACGGTTTGCAGCTTTGTAGTGATGTGGACAGATGTCGAATATAGCAATGGCAACACCCTCACATGCATGACCATCAGTTGGATAATCTGTGCGATAAAATGTATAGTTTCTCAAAATTTCAGATTCAGCTGTTTGAAATTTTGTTTCGTGAAAGACAATAACGGGAGAAATATCTGATAACAAGACTTGCAATTCTTCATAGTGGGAACGAAATCCATTAAGATTCCATTGGAACATTGTCACTAAAAGTAAGAGTAAAGAAAATTATTACCTTTTTATCTTAATAGGTTTCCCTCCCTTTCCGAGTCTATTCCACTTTGAGTCCATCAATTTGTCCCCAATCATGTGTCCAGTTAAAGATGAACTCGGCTGGTTCAAGGCAGGTGGAGACTGTTGTTGAGCAAGCTGAGTAGCCAAAACAGTAGTCAACCATTTGATGCTCGACGCTAGCGGTGAAACACGGCTAGGTTTCGAAACGTTACGGGGACGAAAAGTAGCACAGCACATGGAGTCCTAGAAGACTGCACAGGGGGCATTTGTCCCTCAGCATGCATCAGCGTAACCTGATGTGATGGTGAGGTTTTGCGAGTCATAGGGGATTTCACAGTTAAGGTCCGTCTGTTTGAGTTGATACATCTGATGTCTGCGTGCAAAGGGACACCAGTTTAACATGGCTTCCAGCTATTACTGTTGAATAAGCACCAGATGGAAGGATGTGATCAGCTACTTTTACTTGCTGTTTCACATTTGTAACAGATGTTTTCTCTAGTATCATCAGCTCTCGAATTCGTTTATTTTACTTGAAAATTGGACAGTTGCGCGACCAGGCCATGTAATCACCCTTGCAATTAACACACTGAGGCTTCAGTGAGGTGTAAGAATCCGCGCTATGGCTACTGATTCCGTATATGGCACATATAGCAGAGGTCACCTTACATGACATGTTGGTGCGGTCATAGTGCTGACATTCAAAACAGCGGAGAGGACTGGGTATATAAGGACAGAAAGGCAAGCAATAGAAAGCTGCCTTCAAGTCCTTGAGGAAGCTATGGTATGACAAACGTCAAAATTAGGGGCCCCGTGGGTTGGAGTTCGCCAGTTGGCGGTGCGGTTCAACCTGAACTTCAATTGAACCACGGAATTTTATTTTAAGGAGATTAGTTGTTTGTTTGTCTGTAGATGTCTCCACAAGTACGGTGCCGTTGCGAAGCTTCTTGACAGATTTAAGATTCCCTGCAACATAAGTAAGTTGCTTATCGATTACGAAAGGGGATAAACCCTTCAAACCACCTGCACTATCTTTACCATTTTTATCTTTTATTACAAGTTATCGCGTGATATCCGGGGCGTAAACTTGTCTGTTCATCTACTGCTATTTCCTCTACTTTATCACTAGTTAATTCACTAAGAGTGTGTGCTTTCTTACTATTATCCTCAGGGACTGTCTTTTACTCTTCGGCTCTTCTTTTCGCGAAGGTGACTTCTGTTGAGGATGTTGCTGATCCATGCTGAAGTAAAGCCATAAGCGTCACAGCTTCTCTGTCACTGTTCGAAGGAGCCAACGGGACTGTCGGGTCCTACCCTTGTCAGCAAGCTGGAAAGTGACGTAAAGTCATAAATGACTTGGCGTCGAAATCACTTGCACGCCTGACTGATGGATACTGTTACACCAACTACCTCAAGTTTTGGCGAAACTAAGGGCGCCCCAAGCGCGCACTTCCCAGCCTCAACGAGCTTGATCATCCAGACCTCATAACACTAACAAATAAAGATAGTTAATGTTTGATGAAAACCAACACGTTTAAATTGTATAGACTTTGGTAGAAATGTTTCATATTTAAGGTGTGCATTAACTAATACATGTGACAGGTACTGAATATGATTAACTGCAACAATTGTGGTCCGAAACTAAGTTGTGTAAGAAAAAATTGGTATTCTAAAGGAATATTCCTAGCGTGCCTTCATATGCCTACTTGTAATGTCTATTTAATAAAAGTTTATGATTAAATGTAAGCTTACAGAAAATACACCTAATAATTATATATCATAGTATATGGTTATATTGCTCACATGGATCTTCTACAACACTACTTGCCGATTGAAGTAACGGCTGGCCTTTGGTTTAGGTCCCAATTGAAGTTAATTAACGGTAATTCAATAGTTGACCTAAGGTACGAAGAGATAAGATTAGAATTCTAACGTTCTTGGTTCAGCTCCTCTATGCACACGCTTCCATCTTGCTTTAATGAATGTTATTGGTTATCCATCTACCTAGAAATACTCGTCGGTTTTTGAGAAGTAGTCCTTACATGCGAAACATTTGCATACTAACTTAAGGGAAATTTTACATATTAATAGTCAGTGTAGAAAAGCTTCTTCTACGCTCCTGAACAGAATGACGAAAGAAGCGAAAAAGCGAAAGTAAGAAAATTGCTGGAATTAACTTCCTAAGCACGACAGAAGTTGAGTATCCTCTCTCTCTCCATCTCTCTTAGCAAAAGTCGAAAATAGTGGAAGATTACACAGTACGTCTTAATTAAAGCTCCACTTGCTCGGAATTAGAAAAAGAAGTTAACGCTTTTTGTTGAGGTTCTCATTATAGTGAACCAGAAAACTCTTAAACCGCGTTCTTTTTCCCTTCTTCCCGCTGTTCCATTCTGCAAGTTACTCTCCCCAAGCTTTCACCAACCCCTTGAAAAGTTCCCTCGATTTGCACAAGACGACATGGCGCTGCAAGTAGAGAGGCTTATTTGTCTGGTAATTTCATGGTAATTCGAGACTAAAAAGATAAATTTAGAAAGCTTAAGTTGTACGAGAACATTTCCCACTCCATGTTCTTCGTTTTTGCCATGCCAGAAGAAAAGGAATGAATGATAATAAAGCACTACTGAAGGAGAAAAAGGTTTTTGTGGGCTGTATTTCTATTACTGTCTTTGTGTGCGTATTTGTATGTGTGTGTGAGTGTCTGGACGGGGTACTGTCAATTAATTTTGCTACAAGAACAGTTTGTGACTATTTGTTCTATTCGAATTTAATAGAGAAAAAATGTGACCTTAACGTTAGACAGAAATGAATAAAAAGATGCAACCTTGAAATAATTAGCTAAAACTTGGCTAATTGAAATATAGGTTTTGCTCAAATAATTAGCTAAAACTTGGCTAATTGAAATATTGGTTTTGCTCATATAATTAGCTAAAACTGTTTCAAAAGTTTGCTTTATAACACTGTTTTTACGAAAGGCATAAGTGTCTTTTTTCTCGAACCGAAAGAAATCCAAAGCGAGGATATTCGATTCAACGAAAAAAGGCGAAAAGAGAAAATAGTGTTCAGCGTTTGTTTTTGGAATGACTGTTAAGGTGCAGCTTCGTTTGTGCGATGATTGCATGCAATGATCGCAAGCAACTTCTACACGAGTCACTGCATTGACATGTTGAAGGGAAATCAGTGGAGTCGGTTTGGTTTGTGCATCGGACGCATGGTGTCGCATGCCACTGTAGCAAAAACTCCTCGGAGACTAGTCAAGATGCAGCAATCGCATGCGTTGCAGAGAATTGTGCAGTATATATTCGTGTTTTCTTTGAGTTTGGAACTATTTTGTGCCAAACAAAACCGCACCTTAAAGGATAGTGTTCACTCCAACCAGCTACAGTGGCGCCGCCAAACTTAATACCCACAAACTACAAAGAAGTACACGTCACCGGCATAGCTCCGTCAAGTTGCCCCCATATGGAGTTAGAGGATGAGACCACATGCATTCGTCAGTGCACATAACACTAACGTTAGTGCTCCAATGAGAGAGAAAAACTGTGGGGGGGCAACTTGACATCAAGTTGGCCCCCATACACTTTCGTAAGGCTTTCGCCGGTTAAACCATGTGGGTTCGTTAGTGCATAGTTAGTGCACGTTAGTACTAGACTCAACGTTAGTGCTCTAATTGGAACACGGGAGGAGCAAAAAATTGTAGGGGGGGGGGGCAACTGGACGTCAAGTTGCCCCCAAAACCTCCCGTAAAACTTTCGGCGATGAAACCATGTGGGTTCGTTAGTGCACGTTAATGCTACCCAAGGTTAGTGCTCTAATGCGACCAGAGGGAGAAGTAAAAAACTGCATTCGAAATTGGCCATTTCCATAGACCTCCGTAAGGAACACGCGAATAAAATTATATATGTTCGTTAGCGCATTGTTAATGATTGTTAGTGCGCATGACACTAACATTAGTGCTCTATTCTTAAGCGAGAATTACGAAAAATACGAGGGATAAGTCATACATAAGTCATGGCAACTATTTTATTTCTTTCCAATGCTGGATAACAGGACAGATCGAAGATACACGTTGGAAACCTTATGGCATGTACTGTCGGGTGGTTCCACCAGATAGTTTATGTGAGTAGAGCTACGTGTCTGAGCACCTGCATGCCTAGATTTCATATAGCGGCTTTCAAACGTGGCAGAGTGTCTACTGCCGATCTGCCGCGCAATGTGCGTCCACGCCGCGAAGCCGCTATACACCTCGCCACTGTTCGATAGGGTAGGGCATAGAGACTTGCACGGCCCGAATGTACCTAGGCCCGGCCCAGCCTGGGCCCGGAAAGCTTTAGAAGTTTTTAGCCCAAGCCAAGCCCGACCCGGCCCGACAAGTTTTAAAAATTCTTGGTCCGGTCCGATAAGTTTTAAAAATTCTTAACCCAAGCCTGGCCCGGACAGAAAATTTTAAAAAGTTTTGGCTCGAGCCCCAATATATTTGTATCTGGTATAATCATAATAATAGAATAGAATATAATGCATACAAACCTATGTGAGTGTTTGAACAATTTGAAGCGCTTAGGTTTGCTAGTCATTTTAATTTCATTCTACATGATTACCGTTTCAATTTATTTCTAACACAAAGGATCAAAATAATCCTTTCGCTTTGAACAGTAGGATTATTTGTAGTCGCAGGTTTCTTAAATCCAGTAAAGAAGTAGCTAGTCAAAGTATAACTTTTATTTACAAAACAAATTATCAGAAATTTGACCCCAGCCGCAAGACCTACATTTGCACGCTATTTAACACCGTATCAGACTGCAACCCTGACTTCATCCACCATTTCTTCCTGCGGGTCGCCGAATTGGAGAGAAGAACAAAGAGTGCGGTTTCCTTTCATTTTCTTTCAAGACGACAACTTTGATTGTTCACCCCTCGGGATCCAGTGGTTGGGTTGACCATATTCTGGTATTGACACGCACCATCAGAGGAAGCTTCAATACGCTTGCTGTATTTTGTTATTTAGTGAGGAAGGGCATGCAGTCACTCGTGTGACTGCCGACTAGGGTCAACGCCCCGGTGAGCAGCTAATCCTCTATAGCGAAAGTGGAGCCGCTAAGCAACACTAACTGTAAATATTGCATTGTTTGTAATACCTTTCACTCCACGTGGCGTGCACACAGACTTGAACTTTTGGCTTTATTCCAATTATCGTTTAACGAAAGTCAATAATTATTGAACTGCTTTAAAGAAGTGCAATTAATCGGCCCGAGCCCGGCCCGACCTGAAGAGAAAGCAGTTTTTTTTATTTGCTCAGTTTCCCAGGCTTTTAGGCCAATTACCTAAAAGAAAAAATCGGCCGAGTATCATCATAGCAATTTTTTCCCTTTATTTTGATAGTTACAGTTTTGTTGGTGACAAAGACAAGACAAAGGACGAGGACGGGTAAAACATAAAGAAAAGACACAAAGTACACTACAAACATAAAAAACAAAATAACAAAAATAACAAGGGACTTGAGTATATGTTCCTATTCTAATCCTTTCCTATAGAAACCCTTTCCAAGATAACTACTTATACTAGGTTGTATTAAGTGTTGTGTAACTAGGTTTGGTTATAATGGCTGTTATTATGAATCTTATTTAGACGAAAACAGCTTTTTATCTATTTATACTGTAATTGAGATATAATTGTGAATGTTAATTCAATAAGCGGTAAAGCAGCCCTAGGAGATTCCAACCTGTAGGTGACACGACGGCTCTTCAGAGCACTCACCGCCCCCGTCGGAGCGGAGAATCCATGCCGCCAGTCTTTTCTTCGTATTATTCTTCCAGTACTAATTATACATGATCAGATGGTGATGGTACCAATTTCCGGCATTTCACCCGCTTGCGGCGCGACGAAGACTCAGAGTGCACAATGTCCCGTCATGACAGCTTTTCCGAACGCAGGCTCTGCCCCCGAGTAAGTTCCATAATCGATTAATTATTGATGAATTCTTCTTCAGAACAATGTAATAGGAACGAAATATTGAAATGAAATTGAAAATTGGTTAGAGAGTTCGGAAAATAGAAGAAGAGATAAGCAAATTCAAGTGCCACCTGTGTGAATTCTTCTAAGATGCTTGCGAATATTGATAAAGAATCATATGTAGGACGAAAAACCATAACTACGTGGGATGACAAACAAGGAAGAAAGTAGAAGAACGGAAATGACAAAGATATAGGATAGAAGCAGTTCGTTATATAGTATACATCCATGAAGTTTCCATCTAACGAATTCTCTTTTTGTTGGTATGATGAGGATATCCAGATGCCATGCATTACTCTTCACCTGTATGACTTATCATGTTTTAATTCTCGTGGTTCCTCTGTGTGAGATTGTTGGTACGATGAAGATGTCCAGATTCTATGCGCTCCTCTTCACCTGTATGAATTCTCGTAGTTCCCCTGTGTGAGATTGTTGGTACGATGATGATGTCCAGATTCTATGCGCTCCTCTTCACCTGTATGAATTCTCGTAGTTCCCCTGTGTGAGATTGTTGGTACGATGAAGATGTCCAGATTCTATGCGTTACTCTCCTCCACCTGTATGAATTCTCGTGGTTCCCCTGTGTGATTAGTATGAATAAACTGATGATAGCTTGTCCTTATACACAAACACTAGGATTATCCACTAACATTTATCCTGTATAGTATCACACACTATTCACAACACACGCACGTAACATGAACACGCAGCCCCTCCTCCATGCAGTCGTATCCGGATTTCGGATATGCTGGATTCCAGCAGTCCATTCATTCAGACCTGGTGTTGGCTCTCCAACTCCAGTCTCACTCACACACTACAGTTCAAACACACTTCCAGCAGATCAATGCCGGTTTCCCGGCACAGGAGTTCCTAATGCTGCTGGGACACAATCATCCCACAATCGGTCATCATTTACATATTCCTTCTAACGTCGAGTTCATGTCTTTTAGTCGAGGTGTGTTCAGTAATATTGTTTAGTTTACTTAAGTAGTCGCCATTATGTAGTATTTCATATATTGGAATTTGTCGGATAGAGCGTCTTTCCTCAATAATGTTGTTTTGTTCCTGCAAGGGACACCAGAGCACCACGTGCTCCGAAGTATCAATTTCTACACACTGGCAATTAGGGTTAGTCACTAATCCGAATTGGTACAATTTGTTCCTATAGGGCCTATGGCCCCTTAAGAAAATGCACAAGGCCGCGTGTTGGTTTTAGGTTCTTGTTTTCCAGTCTCCTTTGGATATTCGGGATGAAGTTTTTAAGTCTTTGGCATTTTGATCTTGCTTGATATTCCCGCTGCCATAATCACTTCCTGCAGTTTCGAGATATGCTCTACATGTCTACCAAGGAGCCTTTCCACTTCAAGGTTCTTCTTCTTCTTTAACCAATATCTTGCTGCTTTTCTTATAGTATCTAAGCTGGTAGGAAGTGATGCCACAATAGCTGTCATTGCCAGATGAGGAGTAGTTCTATAGGCTCCACTAAGGGCTAGTTTTTCATTGTCTGGTTAAAGTTCAGGTTAGCTAGTAACTAACAGTTAAACTCTAACTGGTGGTTTACCCGTTTTTCAATGTCTAGTTAAGAGATAACCAACAGTTAAGTTGATCAAACTGGTAGTTAAATTAACCCCTACTTCTTCCAGTTAGCGCGTTAACTAGAGGATTTAAAACCGTTTGGCAATTGCCACCTGTGAAAGATGTTGCATATGATTTCAGATTTACTCTCTTCCGTTGATGAGGGTGATAGAATTGCATTAGAACGCATAAATTGAACTTCACGGTTATTTACTCACATCTTCACGTGGTTTTTTTTCTACATTTTTTGCTTCAGATTCAGTTAGGTGCGGTACGAAAATTTTCGTTTAGTGCTAGGCGGGGCATTAAGTTGTGTTTGTACTTCCCCAAAATGTAGAAGTTACAAGAATGTTGGAAGTGTGTGGTGTTAATACGCGAAAACTTTACTTTTGGAGCTTCAAAGAATATAAAATTTGCAGGAATGTAATATTTTCAATGTGTTGAAACATTGAAACGGAAAATATAACAAAGGTTGGAGTCACGGATCGGAAATGTGAAGGAGCAAAAAAGTGTCTGGAACTGTGCTTTCGAGTTGTGAAAGAGCATATTGAATGAATGTTAAAAATCAAGTGCATCGCGTATAATTAAAAGCATTTGACTTCACTACTCGACATGTGTCCGTAATTTTTCTAGCAAGATGCGTGTCATTCATAACATGAAGTGTGTGATCTTTCGTATTCTTCCGCATGTCGCCATATTTGTACGTGCTGATCAATTCGAGTGCGTATTTAACGAAATAATAATGACCCATGATTTCAAAACGCTTTTTGGATTGCTAGTTGTTGCTAGGTGTTGTGTGTGAATTATTTACAAGAGAATGAGTAGTGTAGGGCGTACATATGTATCAATAGTTGATGGAAGCTGTGGTTCCGAAAGTCAAGGATATCCGTATGATTTCGAGACAAACTCCCCAAATGATAATGACAATAGACAATAAAACATAAACGATAATCTTTTCTTGATGACCCGCAGCTTCCACAAGTTATTGACCCATGTGTACAAACTATATCACACATTACCTTGCAAATAATTATTATTGGCGCTTCGATAAACTCCTAGTGACAGTTAGCAAAATGAAAAATGGCACGGGAAGTTGTCACTATTAAATATTCAATCCAGTTGGTCAACACATGTACATGGCGGAGTGGGGGACTTCTAATGGCGATACTTCGTCCTATGAATGATACTATTTTGCTACAAAAATCTTGGACATCATGTCGAGTGAGTGAATACGATTATTTAAATCAGGTTAGATTATTCTGTGGGGTATACGAGTTGCGCATGACGTTTAACATATACTCCATATGCTCATCCCCGGCACGCAAGTAGCTGAATAGTACCAAGTACTTTTCGCTCTTTCAATCTCATTTCATAATTCCATTACTCAAAACTTCGTTATATTTTGCAATTCAACACTTCCACTCACGTTGGAAATGTTTGTTAGATTTGTGTTGCAAATTTTAGATTTTTTTGCGAGACATTAAGTAAAGTGTACTCAGTAAATAAGCCTAATGGATTCAAGATGATTAAATATTCCATTACCTCACTTCGTGAATTATTTACAAGGGAATGAGTAGTGTAAAGCGTACACATTAATCAGTAACTGGCGGACGCTGGGGTTCCAAAAGTGAAGTTTATCCGTATGATTATGAAGCAAAAATCAATATTCGTAAAAGTATAATGAAAAATAAATAAATAAAATAAAATCATTAAACATTACTCCACTTCATACCTTATCATATTCCTTTCTCCTTTTGAGCTGCTGGTAGCAAAAAAAAAATGTTAAAGCATTCAATTTCCTGAAGTACATTAACTTCGCTGACCACCTGTAGTGTGTATTCCGATCATTGTGCTGTGAAGAATATAATTACAGAATTCTCCTATACCATTCAATGCTGGTGTAACCCCTCAAAATTCTCGGGTGCATATCCCAACTTTAAAGCTTTTAAGAAGTCAATAAAAAAAAAACTCCAAAATGCTACTTACACGCACCAATTTTAGCTATATACTCCCAAACTGAAAATCTTAATTACTTTTCAGTTGTATCCGAGTGAGAAAAACTCATCTATAAATCGAAGAAATTTGTAAAATTCAATAATTCCAATAACTGTATTTCTTGCTTACAATCGCGCTCGTTTTCCTACAGGTACATCTCCTCTTCGACTATAAATTCCGCTTTCCTTTACTTCATGGGCCGCAAAAAAAAAAAAGTAAAATTTACACGAGAAGTAACTTCCCCAACGTGCCTAGAAGTGTTGAAATCCCAGATATATCAGTTTCGGGTAATGAATGTTTGAAATGAGAGTGAAATAGCGAAAAATGCTAGTGATTATTTAGCTTCTTACGCGTTGGAGAACCAGCACATGCAGCACGACTTAAACCCTATGTGCATCGAGTAAAATGAAAAATATCGAACCTGACTTTAACTAACCCCTCTTCGCTTGCCCGAGATACTATCCGTGTTTCTTGTAGTAAAATATATGTCATTCATAACACGAAGTTTCGCTATAACTACGCATTGTGTTATGTGTATTACATGTTGATCAACTGCGCATTTAACGAAATGATAATGGCATATAGCTTTACGTAGCACGTTTTGAATCCGGTTTGCTAGTAGGTGTATCTCTGGTAATTATTTGCAAGAAAACTTTGTAAACTTTATTTTGCCCGTGCCATTTTAGTAACTGAAATCGGCCCGTCACGATTATGAATGTGAAGCTAGTTAAAATTAACATCCATACCCAGCCGGGATATGAACTCGGGATCTTCAAGTCACTGATTTAGTGCCCCAACGCACACGGCTACCAGGTCGGCTGGTAATTATATGTAAGGGAAGAAGTGGGATAGAGCGTGCATATGGCGCGGAATCTGCGGGGAATAATGTGAAGTTTATATCTTATTATCCAAGAGTGTATAAGAATATGCGGGCCAGCAATCTACAACCGTCACGTCTACGTATTTTTTAGGTAGTAACTCACTCTTCAGAGATGTGTTTATTACATAATTTCTTTATTCCGCATATCGCTTAATCCAATATAACCTTCATATTTCTTAATTCAGAAACTAGTTAATTTGGAACGTATTTTGTTTGTGATTTACTGTGCTATCCTCTATTCTACTGTTTTCATAATTCCTGAAAAACTCTCTAGATGGCGAAATAGTAGAATCCCATTGCCAACTGTTGTTCTGTCCTAACTAACGTCCAATTAACTAACCAGCAGTTAAAAGGCAATTGAAAAACGAGTAACAAAATTAAAGTTTAGGTTAACTTTAACTAACAGTTAGTTAACTGGAAGTATAACTGGGCAATGAAAAACTAGGCCTTAGTATAATTAATACATTCCTTTGGGCCCCATTATAAGAATCAGTCAGTTTTTTTTATTTGAAAACAATGTGTGTGCCCACACGCTTTCCACATAATTAGCGGTTCCATTGATTAAAGAGTTCTGATAAATGCCAATTTGAGAAATATTCAATTTAAAGTTTCTCTGTGCAATCGAAATAAGCTTGTGGCTGATTTCTTGTACCTTTGCTCTTTGTGTTCTTATATGCTCATTAAAGTTAAGATTTTCATCAATTATAATTCCCAGGTATTTAAGGCTTTTAACTCTTTTGACTTTTTGTTCTCGTAGGTAGATCAAGGGGTCCCTTTTTAGTTTCTTTCCGAATAACATGTACTTTGTTTTAGTTGTTGATAGTTTAAGCTTATTGTTAGAGCACCAATCGTCCAGAGCACGCAGTATTGCCCCCGCACGCTCTTCGCTCTGATTTCTTGAATTACCCGATGTAACGATTGCAACATCGTCCGCAAATGCAAACATACCACATATATCCCCTCGCTCAGCGAATTCCTCAAGGCAAGATTGGATTGCTATATCCCACAGAAGCGGTTCCAAGACAGACCCCTGCGGGCATCCCCTTTCCAGTGTTATAAGAACGTTCATCCGTGCCTTCCACTACCACTTTCCTTTCACTAAAGTAATCTCGTATTATCTCCCATATCTCTTGTGGTGTACCTAAGTCCTTCAAGTTACAGAGTACTGCCGGTAGCCACATACTATCGAACGCACCCTCAATATCCACAAACATAGAGAGCACATATTTGTTTTCAGTATTCTCCTGTCACAACATCCAAAAGTCTATGAATTGCATCTTCTGTAGAACTTTTAGGACGAAATCCATACTGCAATATACAGTCATCTATATACTTTTGTTTTTGAATTCTAGTATACAGTACTTTCTCGATAATCCTACCGAAAGTTTTCAAGAGACTTATAGGTCTATACAAGCCCACGAGCTGGAGATCTGTATCATGTCCCTTACTAAGGACTATAAGTTTTGCCCACTTCTAAGTCGTTGGAAATTTCTTTTGTTTTATGCATAAATTGTACAATCTCGTTAGATATGGAGTCAATTACTTCTTCAAGTTTTTAACCACCTCGTTGGATATATTGTCCAATCCAGGAGCCTTTTTATTCTTTAATTTCTTAATTATTACGTTCACTACTTCATTCGTGAGCTGAAGATTCTTCCACTACTTGTGGTTTTTTAGCTATTCGCCTGGTATTAATGTGAATTGGAGAATCTTCTTCTTGATTATCTTGTAGGAAGAATTTCTCACATAACGTTACTATTGTCTCTCGCCATGAATTTGTTAGCTGCCCATTTACTATTTGTACTGTTGACATCATTGGATAATTAACTTTATCCATGACCAACCTATATGGGACTCCCCACTGGTCCTGGTAGATATTCGCTTCTAGATATTTCTCCGAAGTAAACTTTTTTATATTTAAGGATTTCATCATGATACTTTATTCGTAATTCACTGTATTTAATTAGTCTCCTACCCCTTGTTACTGCATCTTGTGAACTCTGATAGCTTTTCCTAGCGGCTCTAGCTTGTCTTCTTAGTCTGTCCAAGTAGTTGTTCCAGTAGCGGGTCCTGAATTTGAATGGGCATTCTTATCAGTTGTCGCCTGTCGGAATACCGTTTGGATTTCTCTCTATATTTGAAACAAGTATATCCAAATCTTCATCTTCATTAATTTCAATTTGGGGAAGTTTTAATACTTTTTTTTTTACTTTTTGCCAATCTGTTCTAAATAAGTTTAATTTTGCTTGCTGATTATTTGATTGATCTAAATTTTGATATACAATATTGAAGGTAATAATATTATGGTCACTCGTTAATATCTTGTCATGTACTTTCCAACTTTGTAACCTGTTTTTCATACTAGTTGTCGTCAATGTCAAGTCGATAAAGAACGACCCTTTGGTCCCTACAAATGTTGGTATTACACCGGTGTTATGGATGGTTAGACCCAATTGTCCTTCAAGATCTTCCAAATATTCTCCTCTGGTATCTAGTTGTGGCGCCCCCATAGGGGAGATTTTGCATTACTATCCATACACAATACCACGTCAGGCAGAGGACATCCCTGGATTGCTTCTCTCAGCTTTTGAAGGTGAAATTTAATATCCATATTGTACTGAAAATATGCATTAATTAACTAAAATGAAATATCACCCTGTCTAATTTCGATACACGTTTGGCAATTATTACAGAACTGATATATCTGTATAGCTTGAATATTATTGTTAAGTATTGCTATTGCTGTCCTAGATTCTTCTCCACCCAGAGCCACCTTACAGGCCATTGGAACTGATCGTAACTTTCCTCTAAAGAGGTAAAGCTCATGTAGGGTAATTATATCAATTTGATAATCTTTAGAGATTTTCCTAATTTCCTGTGTTGCCAATTTAAAGTGATGAGAATTATTCTGCAAAATCTTAATTGCCGAATCATGAAGCATATCGGGTATGCATCAAAGCATCCACACCCGATTTCAAAGGATCAAAGTACGTCCTGCCGTGCGCCCCAACAAACAGCTTGTAAACATTATCTAGTCTCCATGAGATTCCTCGTCTCTCAAAAAGTTCATCAACGAGATCTAACAGATCTTTCCCCCCCCCCTGAGGAATATCATGGGACCGGAGCACAACTGCATCTACCTCTTCCAACATAGCAAAAGTGATTAATCTACCTTTGTCATGATATTCACTCACTATTTGGCGAAGCGCTGTAGTCAGAATTTTAGCGTCCTCCACGATTGCAAGCCTATAAACGTTATTTGTTCTTTTGTAAATCTGTTAAGTTAAGAAATAATTACCTCTTGTAGAATTTCCGTTTTCATTCTTCTGTTCAGCTTCATTTGAAGTTGAGTCCTCAGTTACTTTTAGCTGATATTCAGTAACACTATCTATTTTCTTATCACCCATAGCAGGATTTTCTTTAATATCATATGGTTTTTGAGTAGCATTTCCCTTGTCCATTATTCTTTCTTCGTTTACATGTTTCTCTTCTTTGGGTTTATGGAAGTTCTCACTAGTTTCCGAATTTTCCTCCTTATGGAAATACCAATTATACCAATCCTTCATTAACATGGTTTTCGGTTTATCCTGTTTGACCTTTCCATTTGGACTTGGTGTTGGAGACAGCGGTTCCTGATATATGGTCAATTTTTCATTCGATTCGATACAATTCCTTACGATTAGACTATTCTGATCTCGAATCGTTTCAACTACAGATTTAGAGATATGTACCTCCGGTATTCTCATTGTTAGTGTTATTTTAGAACCACTTTCTCTTATACAGTTATAAATGGTTGGAACCATGATGGTAAGTGATATTTCCCATTTGCCCATTTCAATCGCGGGCGACGCCAAATGAAGTTTAACTTAAATAGCCATGTCCTTCTAATTGTGTACTAAATTCCTTAATTATTAACATAATGTCCTCTACCGCGCTTTCCTTACTGGAGCTCACATGGATGAATTTGACACCAAATTTATTAATATTATAATAGATATTAATTGTTTTTCCATCAGATTGTAGATTGTAGATCAACATTGCTCATATTCTCAATACTATCGTTTTCAAGTGTTTGAAGCACTGTTTCCGCTATTCCTCTAGGAAAAGTAGCCAAAGTAGGGTTTACAAAGTGTATTATTATATTTTCTTCCCTTTTAAGGTTAATGAATGTGTTCAAGATCAAAAGATCTTATTCCCTTCTTGTAACCTTGCCCTCTTGTTTAATCCAATTTAATAAAGGTTCCAATTGGTTATGATTTGTTAGGTTAGGATTAGCTCTTTCTTCTTTCTCTTCAGCATAGTTTTCTTCGATGGCGGTCCGGCCCGTCACGTGGGGGACTGGCTTACCTGCCTTCTATACCTGATATCCATTTTGTTCTATATTTAGTTTTTTCCTTAGAAATTCTTCTAGTAGCTTCTTGTCTCTCCTAATCCTAGAAGTAGATTTGCTCTTTCTCTTGCCAGTTTGGGTCGATTGATTTTTTCTATTCTCCATGGTCTATTTTTGAAATGTATCTTTTGAATGTCATTTGGTAGCTAACACACTTGTCGCTATTTGGTTCCTGGCATGGCCGCTTCCGTAGTTGGCAAGGGACACATATATTTCTGTTCTTATCTGGGCATTCCTCGTTCTTGTGATCTTTTTTTTCCACAATAGCCGCACCTTCTATCCTCATCCAAGCAATGATTTATGATGTGTCTAAAATCCTGACATCTGAAACAACGCGGTACTGCTATAAAGTCCCGAACCTGATATGATTCGTAATTCATATAAACTTTTTCTGCCAGATTCAAATATTTCCTAATTCCTGGAGAGACCTATATGACCAAATGGGTTCTATCACGTCTCTTAGGCCCTACCCGAAAAATTATTTTGACTTTCTTAGCTTCTCTGCTGAGCTCTTCTGGCAGGTTCTGTTCCACTAATGTTTCCACTATCTCCCCATCTTTAAGATCTGCTTGTACGTTATAAACTACCATCAGTGGCTTCCTCTTCTTAGTTTCTTCTACCTTAAAGTTTGTCTTTACAATCTCGCTATTTTTAATTCCTTCATGTTCCTCCTTCGTATCTGTGCTAATAATTAACCCTGTATTTGTCTTCTTGATTTGTGAAATCTTGGATTTTAACTTCTTCGGCTTGATAACTGAGGTAAACCTTTCCTCAATCTCCTTAATGGTTTTACCTTCATTTGGATTTATTACAATGTTATACGCTTGCGCAATTTCCTTTTCCTTCATAGTGTATCTTACTACTTCTGCCATAGTCCTTACATGATCGTCCTGATCCGAAAAACAGACACATACATACACAGAGAAAGAGAGAGAAGAAGTCATTTAACAGGATTGAAACTGAATTAGAAATAAACAAGAACGAATTTTCCTCTAACAGCTTTCAATATTAATAAGGATTTACTCAGTTTATTTGAAAAATATAGATACGTTATGAACAGATACTTTATAAATTAAGATTGCAAAAGCAAATTTGTTGAATCTCGATTTTTGGAACTTGGAATATTTTAAAAGCACATTTTTTATTTCTTTATTTAATATGAACTTTTGATTTTTTTCTCTTACGTATCAGGGACGATAAGGAGTACAGCTACAAAATGGTTCATTGAGTTTGACGCTATACTTTTGAGCGGACAATGCGATACCATGCGTCGTGACATTAAACAAGGCTGCGGGACATTATACAAGGCTGCGGGATATTAAGTAGTATAAATCATACGATGTAATATTGCGCAACGCGTGGTATCTATGTTATCAGTAATTGACTTTCTTTTATCAGCAAATATTCTAGTCATATACATTTAGTAGTAAATATTTTTGGTTAATATTGAAATAGTGAAAAGCTGAAATTATGTTTAAGAATATATATTCCTTAAGGATTTCATAAGTTGATAATTACTACAACAATCTGTTCATACTTGGAGGGGATAAATAAAAGAGAATAAGTATTTCTCAAGGAATATATTCAAAAACGGGTATTATTTTTATATGAATGATCTGATCTGAAATAAAATAAAACTACTTCATTTTTATGATTAAAAGATCTGTAGAAGGTAATTAGGCGTGTACAAACGTTAAAATTTAGGAATATAAAAGTGTATTTATAAAATATAATTATCTCCTAAAATTTTAGGTCATAGTACTATATATATGTGCAATATCCGTATTTCCCTGTAAGTAGAATATGTGTAGCAGTTTTGAAAGTTATTTCAAATGATATGTACGAATATCATACTTTTTGTTAGTAGAATATATGTAGCAGTTTGAAAGTAATTACATGATTTGTACTGATAGATCAGGTTACGTTCATATTTTATCACATATAATTATATGAAAATTTCTTAAGACCTCCAATATAAAAATATTACCTTTAGAATATTATGGAGAAAGTTAAATCTTTAAACTATATATTCTATATGATATCCTGAATTTCAGTAATAATATTATTTTTCTTAATTAAACAAGGACTAAAATTTTTATATTCACTTTCCTTTTTTTCAATCTGAAAGGATATACAAAACTTTATGTATACATAGACAGTATTTTTAACAGCTTCGAGTTTTTTCATAGAAAAGTTTTTCAAATGTTACACTATTATAATCTGAGAATCGTGGGAGCCGCCATATTGGCTTTAAACAAACGGTTGCATAGGAAACCTGCCATTTTATCTCTATAGGATTTTGAGAGAGGTTTCAAAAGTAGACTTGTCTTCTATAATTAGAAACATCTTAACTGATATTATTTACTTACTTCAAAGTTCAATTGATAATAAAAGTATAAAATATTTACGGATCAAATGAAATATTAGAATAAATATCGTATTTAATCTGACAACCCACCTATTGCATTATAGCAATGGCGTTATCATATTACGCATTTGTAAATTTTTTGCAAAGACGAAAGTAATATTGTCAAAGTCACTATGTAGAGTCGTTATCTTCACTAAATGGAGTAAAATTAAATCACCATATCCGAATTTGCAAGGAAATAACTCAGTGATTCCATATTTAAGGGTGAGTCCGAGGGGTCCGACCTCCTCCAAATTCAGAGTTTCGGGCAGAATTAATATAATTTTAGGCATAATTATGTACATTTAATATACATTTCATGCCCAGACACACCTTTGACACAGATACCGAAAATCCGTGGATCCTCCTAAAACCAACTTCTGGATAACTGTCGGCCCAAACACATACATTACCGTTTTACGCACGAACATTTACAGGTAAGATATACTTTTTTGAAGTTACCACCAGATGAATCGCCTATATTATAAAATCACCGAGTACAATGACTAAGCTTTTAAATTTAAAACAGCAAATTAGCCGATCACTTTTGTTACGCGCTTGCAATGTTCTAGACCACTGTTTTCAGTGTTTTGAAACAAGCCATAATATAGTTCAGCCAACAGAAAGGCCGTGGGCTGCAAGCGGCTCGTCATGTAATTTGTGAGGCCTGGGAGAAAATGAAAACTACAGTAAGTTATAGGGGCCTAGTATATGTAATCTAATTTACGGTAGAAGCTTATAATTAGAACCAAGTATTTGAATTTAAATTTATTTATGGCCTTTAAGCATCAAAGACTCAGGGTAAAAGTATACCGGAAGGAGTTGGCCAGGGCATAACTTGAAGGTACCATCCCGGCAATTGTCTAGTGTGGCTGAGGACAAACCCTGGGAGAAACCTCAGTCACGATAGTTGGTCGCTGGGATCACAATCAAGTATTCTACGAATATATTGTTATTCGGATAGCAAAATGATTTTATAAAGATAGTAATTAAATATATCTATTGCCTCGAAAAACTGCCGAGTTTATTTTTACTCAAGTTCTGTGTGCGGCCCATCATAATCATTGTATAATGGTCCTTGTAAAGGAAGAAGTTGGCCCCGCCTGATACAGGTCTCCTAATTTGAGAATAGAGAAGTAATTTAAATAAATTAAACATAGTTTTCTTTCGGTAACATAATTATCGGCACCGAGTTTCAGAGAAGTTTGATGTATTATTAGCCATTGCAAATGCTAATATTGTGCCACACGTATTCAAATATACAGCTTTATCGTAACTAACACCGCAGACCTCATAATAATTATGTGACCTTATTATGAGTACTATGCTAACACTGCTATGGTAAGTCTCAGAATTCAGTATAGTTCATTTCAAGACATGGAATCTGTTCTTGTAGTTATTTTTTAGATTTCATACAAAGTTCTTGTAGTTATGCACCCCCTTGTAGGTAAACATATAATAAATCTATTGTAACACTATATCTTTTGCCTGATATTTGCAGTTTCGTTAGAATTTTGAGGATTATCCATTACAGTCTTTATCTTCGTTACTTAATCCGTCAGATGAAAAATTACATCATTAATGTTCTAAATATGTAAAGTACCTATCACTAGCGTGAATATCGATTAAAAATCTGTTGTAAAAATATAAACAATTACTTAAAATGCGTTAGTGAAACATTAATTATACATCCATCCAGAATTTATATGAACTATAAATGCTACCATGCCGTCCAGTTGATCCTAAAGAGACTAAAAACGACAAACAACGTTCCATCCCACTGAATGCAATAAACATATTAAAATATAAATATACACAAAGGCATTCAATGTTGTTACTAGAAACTTTAAATATCAATGAAGAGAGAGCTTCTGAAACAAAATAGAATTGCCAAATCTAAAACAAAATGGATTGTAAATAGACTGCACATCTTCGTTCATAACATTAATGTCTTCTTTTCTTTGGAAATTTAAAGAATTTAGATGTTTTACATAAAACATAGTATCTGTAGTCAAAGGCAAGGCATGTAGTTATATTGTAAGATATAACTGTTAAAAAGTTATAAATATGTTCAGAAAACCGTTTTCTTTTTTTTTATCCATACTAAACTAATGCGCTACTCCTTATTATAAAGCCAGTCGATCTTGCTGTAAGGATACCGCGCGGCAATGACGTCGTCTTTAACAGCGTATAGGATGCTCGGACCCTCTGCTTTGAAAAAATTCTTGGCAGAGCCGGGAATCCAACGTCTAACCCCACGATCAGCAGTTAGCGACGCTAACCACTAGACCAGCGGGGTGGTAACCAGACAATATATATCTCTTTGGGTATTATCACATAAAATTGGAATGAACAGAAGCATGGAAGTAAAAGATGTTTCTCACCAGGTAATATAATAATCAAACTTTACGCGAAATATTTCTATATAAAGATCAATTATGTGACTGATCTTTCCTTCCTTGTTCAGTTCAAGATATGTTATGGCAAAAATAGGCCGGGAATTATAATAATGTCAACCATGTTCAAAATCAAGCGATCAAGTCGTCACAAAAGAATACATGGAAAGTGTTTTAAACCCCTCCTCCAAGTCACTTTTGGAATCGCGGACATAATTTGATTCTGATTCTCACTGCGACCCAGTCGCCTCGTGTGTAGTGCTTCACAAGAAAGCATTGATTGGGATTTGGTGTGCGACTCAGTGGCGCGACCAAGTCCCTTAATGTGCTGCAGGCCGAACTTAATAATGTCCACTCTAACAATCCCATAATGAGGAAAATAGGTCAAACTAGGTTCTGGACGACTTGTTGCCAATATCCCCTACCGTATCTCAGTTTATTCATATATCTGATATAATTAGTTTTACTTTGATCAATGCACTGGGTGCAACCTTGAGAGGAGGAGAGGAGTTAGAAAGAAAAGTCGAGGAATGTTTGACGAGATGTTTTCAATGTAGGTATAGTTTTATTGTGTAGCAGATTACTTAGTACAAACTTACACGAATTAATTATTAAATGTATCAATTCTTTCTTTAAATGGATGTAGTGACTATATCCATCACTCTGATGCACAATCTATCGCTGACTCTTGATATATGTGGGTCGCTGTCTTCTAAATATTACAATAAATTTCACTTCTGGAGATCTCACAACACTAACGAAAAATGAAACAAATATACTTCTTTACGTGAACGAAAATTGGTTTCTCACCTGGTGCGATACGATTAACGATTAGACTTTTCCCCTTGTGCGGAAAAAATAATATATGACAAACGATTGTATTTAACTTTTCACTTATAAAAATGTAAGATTTTTCAACACGATAATAACAAGTTGGCAAGAAAAGAAGAGTCTTGTTTCTTTAACACGATAAGGTTTCTCCTCTATAGGATAACTTGATATGTCACTAAACGATACACAAATATATATATATATATATATATATATATATATATATATATATATAT